>JAJTWR010000323.1:915000-925000 GCA_021613335.1 Whitmania pigra
TTTCAGGGCAATCCCTGCTCGTCGAACATGATTGGCTGGTCATGAAGTCGTATGTTTCTGAAAGTGGACGAATGTTTGTCAAACAACCGCTCCCCAACAAACAACAGAACTTGCGACAAAAGAAACATACAGACTATAACAACAACAAATACAAATGTAAACAACAAACATATACAAACAATAAATATATACAAAAAATAAACATATACAAATAACAAACGCTATAAAACGCACGAATATAAACTGTAAAAATCGTCTTAGCTGATCTTTGAAAATCATTTTAAAGCTGAATTCAAAAATATATACAAACAATAAACATATACAAACGGTGCAATAAAACCCACGAATATAAAAAACTGTAAAAATCGTCTTAGTTGATCTTTTTTTTATTTTTGATCTTTGAAAAGCATTTTAAAGCTGAATTAAAGAAGTTAAATTTAAAACTTTGGAAATTCTTATCTGCTCGGCGCGTGCTATTTGAGGCAGAACCAACAAATGATGCTAAGGAGGGTGCTGATAATGATTATGGAAAGCAATGATGATGATGATGATGATGATGATGATGACGATGATTATGACGAGTATGTGACTTACCAATCCCACTAAAGACCCTTATAATCCCTTCCCTGAGCCAGTCCACCATACGTCAACACAGCAACCAATGACCCCGTGACCTTACCCTATTTACTGCAGTGCCACATCATGACCAAAATTAACTTCACCACGAGGAAAATATTGTGGAGGGTCGAAACAATGTTGTTGGGAATAAATATTTCGTGAATTTTATTGAAAACAAAATAATGATGGTTGGCAAGCATCCATTCAATGAATGAACGGTGAATTGAAAGTCAACGGTCAATTGTGATTGGACGATGAGCTGCTAATTAATAATTAATTACGGATTACGAATGAATTATGAATAAATTACGAATGAATTATGAATGAATTGCGAATAAATTATGAATGAATGATGAATTAATCCCTGATTAGGAAGGAAACCTCATTCTGAGGAAATCTAGCACAATGCAATCTGCATTGATTCCCGAGTCATCATGCAACATAAGTCTCCTTATTGGCTGAAGACACGAAATTCATTCACTCGGGGAATTAATTAGTTTATGTTTATAGATTATAAATATTTACAAGTTATTAATTATAATTAAAACATGCATTCAAGTATGCTTGTGGATTATAAACATTTGCATGTTATTAATTACAATCATTAAAACATCCATTCAATTATAATTATTATGGATTATAAATATTTACATGCATTCAACTATAATTATGGATTATAAATATTTAAATATTATTAATTATAATTAAAGCATGCATTCAAAACATGCATTATTTCCATGCATTGAAAAAAGCTACTCACCGGAAAAGATGAATTGGATGATGAGGAGGAGGATGACAACGACGATGTCCTGGAAAGCATAAATCACAAGCATAAGACACGCTTCAATGAACCACAATTGAGTCCAAAATTTCCTTCACTTTCGTGAATGGTAGTCAGAACTTATGACAAAAAATTCCTTAGGAATGTCTTGGGCATAATTTCAAACTAATTATAATTTAATACTTGTAATTTCAGACAAATTATTTTTTAATTAATTTTAATTTTAAACAAATAATCGCCTTTAAATGTTTTTGATGTTAATTGTAATGAATCTTCTAAGTTAAAATCATGAACTACAATTAATCAAATGTTTGTTAAACATACAGTCATCATCATCATCGCCATCGTCATCATCATCATCATCAAGCAGGATGTCATTGTAAAATCTTAGACAACATGTTGAGTTTGATATATGATTGATTGATTGATTGATGATGATGAGGAAGGGGACTGGCAAACGCAGCAACAAAAACAGCAACAACAACAACATTGATCACCAATCAATCAATCAATCAATTACTTGAACTTATCTCTTCATTTTAAGAATGTCACATTCACGAGAAAAAACATGTGGTGATGATAACATTGACGAATGTAGGTGTTGATATTGTTGTTGCTGTTGTTGTTGTTGTCAGATATTAATCATCATGCCTGCTGTTAATGATGGTGATGATGACGAAGATGCTGATGATGATGATAATGATGGTGAGGATAACCTTGTTGATGACCATGTTGGCGGTGATGATGATGATAAGGATACTGATTGTGAAGATGACGGCGATGATGATGATGATGCTGGTGATGATGATAATGATGCTGGTGATGATGATGGTGATGCTGGTGATGATGATAATGATGCTGGTGATGATGATGATGATTTTGCTGGTGATGATGATGGTCGTCGGCAAGATGTTTCGTCATATGTTTCGTATTTTATCGAAGCAAGAAATTCCTGACCTAGAGATATGAGGCTAGTGCATTTAAACACATCATCACACCAATCCACGCCGTCTTCATCATCGTCGTCGTCGTCGTTGTCGTCATCATCATCATCATCATCAACATCATCATCAACATCATCATTATTATTATTATTATCATCATCATCATCAACCACAACCACTACGATTATAACCATCTCCAAAATGCCATTATGTAATCATAGCTGTAGTGTTCCTTGTTTCTGTTTTGTTTTGTTTCGTTTTTTAACTTTTTAAAGAATTAAATCCTTCGAGACAAAAACAACTTAATTCCTTTCAAGACGGTGATGATAACTATGCTTTCTGAGGCTATGTTGTGATGTTGTGATGTTGTGCTGATGTGATGGTGAGAGTTTGCGAAAGCTGATGAAAATCACTGTTCCTAAACTCCCTTTCATGTCAAACAGTACCCATTTGAACAGTACATTTAACTCAGACCATTCGAAACCAACATCTTCTTCCTTTTAATCCAAACCTAAACAATGGCTAAATCTTCACATTTTGCAACAATTAATTGTAAAAAAATGTAAAAATCCATGATTTGTTTCAATCAGAAAATTTGCTTTTAACAAGCAAATATTTGAAAGTAGTAAAATGGAATTTTATTTTTCAAAGTTCAAAGCAAAGGAATGTAAAAAGTTTTCATAAAAAATATTTTCTCACTTTCAGAAACAAAACACAATTCCTCACGACAACCAACTCATCCACTCATTCATTCACTAATCGACTCACTCACTGACTCACTCACTCACTCACTCACACACTCACTCACTCACTCACTCATCTCCCATTGTAAAACACAAAATACATTTACCCACCTTATTGAGTGTCTTCTTAAACTCCATAAGACATTCGACTAAACAGCGGATTATCAAATTCAGTCTCCGATAGTTGTCCCGACAACAACAACTTTCAACAACAACAACTTTCAACAACAACAACTTTCAACAACAACAATTTTCAACAACAACAACTTTCAACTGCAACAACTTTCAACAACAACAACAAAACCTTCACTCATTGCAAGCCGAGCACATGTTCAAGTGTGAGTGAATGGCTAAGGTTGGTAGCTTTTATGCTTCTGCATGTGTGCATGTGTGCATGTGTGCGTGTGTGCGTGTGTTCGTGAGTGCTTGTATTGTTATGAATGTGAATTACAGCGTCGTGTCTAATGCACGCCCGTAAGACGATTATAATAATTCAATTAAATCTCGTCTTAGTATCTTAATTATTAATTTTATTACAGTTATTAATATTTTTGATATTATTAATGCTATAATAATAGTAATAATAATATTAACTTAATATTGATGTTAATCAATTATTAATAATCAAATAACAATAATTGATATTAATAATAATGTATTTATTTATATAAACATTAATTATCATACATTATTATAAATATATTTATAATAATAATATGTTAAAATAATTTGTTAAAATTTAATATTATTATTTTTTTATTATTATTATTATTGTTATTACTATTATTACATTCTTATCGGCCAAGCTTTGTACTCACAAGTGTGCTACAATATCTTAAGTCGTAAACACTTCTAAGCTCTTTGCACTAACAACTCACTTGTAATTGTTGATTATTATTAATAAATCGTCGTATTATTATGTCTTTTATTGTTATTTAATATTAATAAAATATAAATATAATATAAAAATATAAAATGTTAATGTTTAAAATAAAAAATAAACTCTCGCTTATTGATTTATCGAGCAATTTTAAAAGGTTGTACGACTACGTGATTTAGGTCAACAACGTCTATTTCATGTAACAAGGTTATAAAGTTCATCTAGGTTCAAGCTAAGATAATAATAAAGTAGATACCGAAATTATTATTGTTGTTATTATTATTATTATCATTATTATTCGATTATTAACTATTTTAATAGGTTACTCTATTCTGTTAAGAAAAGCAACTCATAACATTGTATTACCTGGGCACAGGTAGGAACAAAATAAAAATATTGCTTCCTTATACTAACTTCTGATTAGATAACACATACGCAACTGAATTCATGAACCCATTCATAAACCGAATTCAAAGTTCAACAATTCTGTCGAATGGTTAATTTAACATTTTAATAATTTTTCGCTTTTTAAATTAACAATGAAATCGAATTTTAGTCAATAATGAAGATTATATTTTGCAACTTATTGTCAATTTATGATAACTATCATTTATTTATTACAATGCTTTTATTTCTACAGACTTTCACAGTATTTGGATTATTTGGACCCTTAACTTCTTCAAACATAAACAACAATTTCCCCATCATTCATGGGCCTAATTAAATAAACCGACTTACTTCCCCTTATATTTGCTTTTATTTTTCAATATACATTTCCGACCTTAATCACGTCACTGATGCGCATCCAAACTGGACGCCATTGATTTGCTGCATCGGTTGCGTTTTAAGTTCTTTATTTTATTTCTCGTCACTTTGTAGGATTTCCAGAAAGAAGTAATAGGTGATAAATAAACAAAATATAAATATATAAAATGAATATAAATAAACACTTGATTTACTCTAAAAACATTTAGTGCTAAATCACTGAAAACGATTTACTCGATGGAATGCAAAACCAAAATCCGGTCAATATCTTTAATAACATCCTGTCAATATTTTTATCTAAGATCATTTAAAAATTAAAATATATATCATATAAACAAAAATATCTGATCTCAAATTCTCGTGACAAACAACTATGACATTAAATCACAAAAGTGACCAAAAAACAGGAGAAAATCTCGAAAATGGCCGCTTGGAATTTATGTGGCGCTGACTTGTGACGTTTTGTCGGAAGCAAATCTGCATATCAAGTCCGTGACCGCCTGCATTAATACCGATATTTCTGTTCTGTTTTTTTTTATTCCACTCACATTCATCACAGCTTCCAACGTTCCTACCCATAAATAAATAACATAAATAAAATCCTAACAACTTTTCTCGAACAATCGATCATAGTTTCACGCGTCTGGAAATACGGACGCATGTGGTCGTTGGTGGTAGCGCAAGCTCCACGCTTGACTGAGCAGAAGGAAACCATTCAATCACCCACCTAACTGCATCTTAATACTAAGGGCGGCCATCTCGTGAGACGTAAAACAAGTCGATAGAATTCCGATGCTATAAATAAACTTTCACCAGGAAGTAAACTTTAAACATTGCTAACTTCAACTCTGGATTTCCCAATTCCCCAAGATAAACTGACTCTGCCGATGCTACCAATTCCAATAGTGAAAGGCCATAACAACCACGAGGAATAAAAATAATTCTAAACGTGGTTTTGTCTGATTGGACAAGTATTCTCATATCTATCATAATGTTAAATCATTAATTAGTTTACTACTGATCAGCACTTACTTACTCAGCTGAGGGATTATAGCTGAACCCTTAATGGCGTTTTGACCCAAAATGCAAACGAACTGACGAAACATTCGTGCGCAAGCGGTAGAACATCAAACCGAGAACCGAGGTCCCTCCGATGCCACGAAAAGGTCTCCACGTAAATAAACTATTATTATTATTATTACTATCATTATTGGAAAAAGTCATTACACAGTTTTCACAGCAATTCAATGATTTTTTTAATAATCGAGGCAAACACGAGCCTAGAGAAGTCGCAAGTCGGGATCGTCGTCGTTTAAACTTTTAAAATCCGAGCAAAAACAAAAAAATGTACAACTTCCGAGACGCCTCCGAGAACGGCAGACCGCGACCGACCGTCGAACCGAGGGGAAACTCGAAACCTACGAAACTCAAAAACGTCGCCCGTGGAGACGACGGGCATCCCGGCAACGATGTCAACAAGCAGATGCAACGTCCTCCGACCCGTCGAAGGCGCCAAAGGCTGGCGTCGTCCGACTTGACTTTACTCGTCGTCGTCGTTCCAACTGGCCTGGACGACGGCAGCGACCTTCTTTTCGTACTCTCGTCGGTTCTCGCGGTACAACTGCGCAGCCGCGTTGTTCGCGGGACTGTTGGGGTTCGGATCGTGCAGGAGAGACTGAAAGTAAATTGTAAAAAACAATTTGAAATTTTGAGTAAAATTTTAATAAAGATCAATCGATAAATTTAATTAACGGAACTAAATTTGTTACTGTTGAAATTATGAAATTCCCTTAAATTTTTTATAATCGTCACATGGTTTTCATTAAGAGATTATCATGTGGTTATGAACGGTTAAGAACCTGTTCTTCATAAATAGCATGTACCCACTTGCCATTAAGTCATTAAGAAAGTCCGCTACACTAATCTAACAATTACGATAGCTTGTTGTAACTTTTTATAAATTATTAGTATTAGAGATTTTAACATGCAATTGTTTGATAAGTCACTAATCACTTTAATCCAATGATCATTTCAAATCAATCAACTAAATCAAAGGCTTTAAAATATCTTATTATCATGTTATCAACATCAGAACCACAAAAATTCGTCTTTTCTTTCTTCAAACATTTGACTTCTTCAGATATTTCTCCTTAAATGTCGCTAAATTCCTCATTAATCCGAAAACCAAACGTTTTTCCCCAAGCAATAAACTCTCACAAACAAATTACACTTCAGACACTTGATAACCTGGGGTGATGTAATGTTGTGACTCACATGTACATGTATTCAGCATCAGGGTAGATTAATCATTTGATTACTTTAAATAATCTCAAGTTAGCTCATGTCAACGGGTTGCACAGTCATTATGGTGCTCAAGGAAACTTGTCCCAACTTAGGTGAATGACTAAACACATAAGTGTTATATAAATTGTTAAAAATCAGATACCAAATAGAACTATTAATTAAAAGAGAACTATTAATCCTTGTGCTCAAAGTTACTAACAAACAGTTTACAAATATTAAATACTTGTGAGATAGTTTGAATTGTTTTGTAAATATTTTAGTATATTCTAGAGTCAGTGTTCCTAGTTCCAAACCCATACTTTACATTGGAAATCAACGATCAACATTTGAGAGCCAATAACATTTCTAATCGTACTTAGGATGACAACTGCATTGCGAAAATTGTCAAAAATTATTACTTGGATATTTTTAAACGACATAATTCATATTAATAATTGTTAAGACCTGATGTAAGAGACCATAACAAAAAAAGGCAATAAATCATAAAATGAGGAAATACCTGAATTGAAGTAAGTATGGCAGATACATCATAGGTCGGACTCCACCTATTTTGTAAGATGTCCAAACAGATGCTTCCATCGGCGTAAACTGCAAATTTCACAAATTCCATAACAATTTAATTAAAAATGTATATTTCGATCGTCGGTGATTATGACATTTAGAAAATCATTTGTATATTACAGTGGTAGACAGTAATATGAAAATCCAATACAAATTTTAAGCTTAGCTTTACAGTCCATCTTGAAATATAAATAAATAACAAATCATTCATCGATTTGAAATATAAATAACAAACCGTTCATTCCTAATGATACAATAAACAACATGCACGACGCTAATAAACGAGCCAAGTCCAACCGTTAGGGTGGAACATCTTCGAGGTGAATCTGACGACTGGTGGCTTGTTGGGGTACTCTTCAGAAAATTCCAAAGTCAGTTTGAAAGTGCCATCTTCGAACGGAGTGTCCTGAGGACTGTTTGAATCAAATCGTTTAATTTTTGCTGACATCACGAACTAATGGAAGTCGACAACAAAATCGTGATCTGACCCAAATATGACTGCATTCCATAACATGATGTTGTTTTCACTGGGAGCACCGCTAACCCCGGCAGGTGGATCCTCTTGTAACCTTTAGAAGCAAATCATACATTTTCAATTAAATGCTAGTGTCACAATAAGCATGATTTGCCCTCGAGTTCATAGTTTAGAAGCGAAAACGAACATTCGATCATATCAAGAGATGAAAATAACAAACGTGAATCGGCAAAAAGTAATTATGTCTGTAATGAATACCTTTTGAAGTCCCTCATCAAGCGCCTTTTAGCAGGTGAGGTCATATTGAAAACTTAGATGTAACCAACAGACTCTTCAGAATAGTAAAATACAAAACCAGCAGAATAGAATCTTCAGGCTCTTGAAACTATTACGACAAACGAAGACCTTTTATCTGTTGTTATTGTTGATGTTAGTAGCGAAATAGGCTAAATATAGTCTCAAGCATCATATCCGTTATGTAAAGTGAAAAATTTCCATATCAAAGTTCTTTCAAAATTTAATATTTTTATAATTTAATTTTTATAATAATTTTTATAAATAATTAAAATTGTTTAATTATTTTTATTTTATGAACTCTGATAAAACTGTAAAACTTATTAGCGTATTGAAAACAATTAAGTAATTTGTGAATATAATTTCTGGCATAAAAAATTGTTATTTATAAATTTATTGTAAATGCTTATTGATAAATTGACAAAAAATAATTTGCATTTAATCATATTCCAAAGATGGCAGAAGAATGTAAAAAACTCCATGACAGTGATGGTGACCATCGCAAATACTCACAAATTTAAATGTTTAAATGATTAGATTATACAATGACTTTGCTTAACTAAAATTATTTAAATATGGTTACAAATAACGCATTAAGATGCAATAAATGTGTTAGGTATATGTTAAAGTATGTCAAAGTTTATATATAAATTTATATATTGTTAAAATCTATAACCAGATTATTTAATTGGTTCTAAAAATTGCATTAAAGTTCAAATCTATAAATTTCATTCGAAAAAAATCTTTTGGTCGATAAATTAGACTTTTCCCCAGCATTATTGTAAAAATTGATTTATAAGGATTTAAGAGCAGCTGATTAAATCTTTTAAGCAGAAATGATAATAAAAACACGATTTACGACACTCGAGGATTCCATGAAAGCAAAGTAATAATTTCATTTTACGAGATTTTTATCAAAACTAGTAATAAGCCAGCTATCTGCCAGTCGGCAGTGATATAATGGCCTTCCTTATCCCATATAATGGCCATCTCATCCTCGCATAAAGATCATGGAATTGGCCCACGATAGTAAAAGAATCAGCGATAATAATCAGTCCTTAGGCAGGTCAGTGCTGCCAGAGATACCTGGCCATTATTCATACTCACCCTGATGATAGGATCAGATGACTTTGGTGACACCAGCATGTTTTACACCTTTTCAATACTTCAGCTTTCTTATTCTGGCTGCTTTTATCTGGCATTAATGCGTTTATTGCTGTGCAGGTAATTTTAGGCAATGCATTTCACGGACATTGTTGACAAAAAAAGTTGTTTAAATTCATTTTCGCATTAAATTGGTGTCTTTGTCTTGGTTTTCTTGGGTGAAAATGAATCCCTAAGAGTTGTTTTGTTTTCCAAATAAGGCCTCATTAGTCATATATGCCCTAGCTAATTTCTGCCAGTATTCGGACCAATTTTTAACAAAAAAAAATTATTTTTTCTTTTGTTTCTGAAATCTTATTTATTTTTTACAAATAAGGAATGTATGTAATTGCATTTCATTGTGCATCATTTGACAAATATAAAAAATGTTGATTAACAGGATAATAACAATAATTCTAATGTTGAATGACATGGTTATAATATTGTAATGCTGAACAACATAATTAATGATGAGTAGGGTAGAAGTTCAAT
>JAJTWR010000323.1:935000-955000 GCA_021613335.1 Whitmania pigra
CACAGCAGCAGATACGTGAAGATGAAGACGAAGACGATGAAAAGCAGTAAAAATGAATTGAAATCAACTTCAATTTGAAATTCCTTTCAGGATTTCGAGGAGCACTTTTTGAACTTTCTGTAATTTCGTAGTTTTTATTTCAATTTTATTAAAATGGATTTCAGTTATGGTAGTTCCTTACAACTCTTTCACGCGATTGTGATGATGATGATGGTGATGATGGTGATGATGATGTTGATGATGATGTTGATGATGATGATGTTGATGTTGAGTAAGTGATGGAAGACCATAGAGGACAGTGTGCAGAGCTCTTGTTAAGGTTAAGAATAAAGCAAAGCTTTTGTAAGTCGTTGTGAAAGCAATGCACAATGCACAATGCACATTGTGCATTCGACCTGACGATGACCTGGAAAAATCTCAGAATTAAGTTTTAGGAATTATTAAAGTATATCACTTAATTTGAGAACAAACTCATGAAAATTCATCGGAAAATAAATATTAATAACAGCAATTAAATCGCTTGAAAGCATATTACAAAAGCGCGTTGTAAATGAACGGAATAAATGTTTTCGATGGCAGAAATTTCCAAACACTGGTCAAGAAACAGCGATGATAGCGATTCCAGCGGTGATGATAGTCATGCCCATGTTGCACCTTGGTCCACTTATTGATTGCTACGATGTAAACAAGAGTTACCCTAGCAACTTTGTTTCTGTCTGTTGTATCTTAATTGCCAACAATTCTTAAACAAAAGAACTTCATTTGGTATTCTTCAGTAAATAGAGTCAGAATCTTTCAGTTTATCCCAATTCACGGATTCTGCGATGAAATGTGTGTGCATGTGTGCGTGTATGTGTGCGTGGAAAGAAGGAGTTATTGAATGCATTTTCAACTCTTTAAATCCAGTTTTTCGATTAACGCCATTAATTTACAAAGAGCTGAAAATATTAAACTATTTTTTTCTTTATTAAAACTGCTTTTAAAACAATTAATTTCTTTGTTTTAGCCGCTTGTCTCGGTTTTATTTTAGAAAGTCTTTTAAGAGTAATTTTCATTTTATTATTTTTATTAATCTAATTATTTTTTATTATTTGCACTCGAAACTGGGTTGACGAAAGAATTTATGGTGAGGTCATAAAACATTGAGCCTCTGTGAACTCTTTGCAATGGAACATTCGCTCCATTTTCAGTGCACAGTAATTTATTATCGCAGGCAGTAATAATTATTTATTTATAATACTCTCAATGTAATTATTATTATCATCATTATTATTATTATTATTATATTATTATTATTATTATTATTATTTCTGATATTCATTTGCTGATAGACGCATTCAAAACTTTGCAAGAAATATTTCGATTATGAATGAGTAAAGTCATTATCGAAATGAGGATTACCATCATCATCATCATCATCATCATCATCATGTGGATCAACATCACCACCACCACCACCAGGATCATCATCATCATCATCATGTGGATCAACATCATCATCATCATCATCGTAATCATCATCAGCATCATGTGGATCAACATCATCATCATCATCATCGTAATCACATCATCATCATCATCATCATCATCATCATCATGTGGATCAACATCATCGTAATCATCATCATCATCACCACCACCACCACCAGGATCATCATCATCATCATCACTACCATGATGCGGATCATTATCATAATCAGGCAGCACCGATCGTCCTCCAGGTCAACTGCACCAACGTAGAGTCCTGCATTGGAAGCGGACCAAGGATCTGAAGCTACAAGCAGCCTGCTCTGCTCGCACACAACATCACAACATCACAACATCACAACACACAACATCACAACATCACAACACACAACATCACAACAATCACAACACACAACATCACAACATCACAACAACATCACACACACAACATCACAACACACAACATCACAACATCACAACATCACAACATCACAACACACAACATCACAACATCACAACACACACATCACAACATCACAACATCACAACATCACATGCAACACAACACAACACACAACATCACAACATCACAACATCACATGCAACACAACACACAACATCACAACATCACATGCAACACAACACACAACATCACAACATCACATGCAACACATGCAACACAACACAACACACAACATCACAACATCACAACACACAACATCACAACATCACAACATCACAACATCACATGCAACACAACACAACATCACAACATCACAACATCACAACATCACAACATCACAACATCACATGCAACACAACATCACAACATCACAACATCACAACATCACAACACACAACATCACAACATCACAACACACAACATCACAACATCACAACATCACATGCAACACAACACAACACACAACATCACAACATCACAACATCACATGCAACACAAACAAACATCACAACATCACATGCAACACAACACACATCACAACATCACATGCAACACATGCAACACAACACAACACACAACATCACAACATCACAACACACAACATCACAACATCACAACATCACAACATCACATGCAACACAACACAACACAACACACAACATCACAACATCACATGCAACACAACACACAACATCACAACATCACAACATCACAACATCACAACATCACATGCAACACAACACAACACAACATCACAACATCACAACATCACATGCAACACAACACACAACATCACAACATCACAACACACAACATCACAACATCACAACATCACAACATCACAACATCACAACATCACAACATCACAACATCACATGCAACACAACACAACACAACACACAACATCACAACATCACAACATCACAACACACAACATCACAACATCACAACATCACAACATCACAACATCACAACACACAACATCACAACATCACAACACACAACATCACAACATCACAACATCACAACATCACAACATCACAACATCACAACATCACAACACACAACATCACAACACACAACATCACAACATCACAACATCACAACATCACAACACACAACATCACAACATCACAACACACAACATCACAACATCACAACATCACAACATCACATGCAACACAACACAACACACAACATCACAACATCACAACATCACATGCAACACAACACACAACATCACAACATCACATGCAACACAACACACAACATCACAACATCACATGCAACACATGCAACACAACACAACACACAACATCACAACATCACAACACACAACATCACAACATCACAACATCACAACATCACATGCAACACAACACAACATCACAACATCACAACATCACAACATCACAACATCACAACATCACAACATCACATGCAACACAACATCACAACATCACAACATCACAACATCACAACATCACAACACACAACATCAAACATCACAACATCACAACATCACATGCAACACAACACAACACAACACACAACATCACAACATCACATGCAACACAACAACAACATCACAACATCACAACATCACAACATCACAACATCACAACATCACAACATCACATGCAACACAACACACACAACATCACAACATCACAACATCACATGCAACACAACACACACACATCACAACATCACAACACACAACATCACAACATCACAACATCACAACATCACAACATCACAACATCACAACATCACAACATCACATGCAACACAACATCACAACATCACAACATCACAACATCACAACATCACAACACACACATCACAACATCACAACATCACAACATCACATGCAACACAACACAACACAACACCACAACATCACAACATCACATGAAACACAACACACAACATCACAACATCACAACATCACAACATCACAACATCACAACATCACAACATCACATGCAACACAACACAACACAACATCACAACATCACAACATCACATGCAACACAACACACAACATCACAACATCACAACACACAACATCACAACATCACAACATCACAACATCACAACATCACAACATCACATGCAACACAACACAACACAACACACAACATCACAACATCACATGCAACACAACACACAACATCACAACATCACATGCAACACATGCAACACAACACAACACACAACATCACAACATCACAACACACAACATCACAACATCACAACACACAACATCACAACATCACAACATCACAACATCACAACATCACAACATCACAACATCACAACACACAACATCACAACACACAACATCACAACATCACAACATCACAACATCACAACACACAACATCACAACATCACAACACAACACAACATCACAACATCACAACATCACAACATCACATGCAACACACACAACACACAACATCACAACATCACAACATCACATGCAACACAACACACAACACAACATCACATGCAACACAACACACAACATCACAACATCACATGCAACACATGCAACACAACACAACACACAACATCACAACATCACAACACACAACAGCACAACATCACAACACACAACATCACAACATCACAACATCACAACATCACACACACAACATCACAACAGCACAACATCACAACAACATCACAACACACAACATCACAACATCACAACATCACAACATCACAACACACAACACACAACATCACAACATCACAACACACAACATCACAACATCACAACATCACAACAGCACATGCAACACAACACAACACACAACATCACAACATCACAACATCACATGCAACACAACACACAACATCACAACATCACATGCAACACAACACACAACATCACAACATCACATGCAACACATGCAACACAACACAACACACAACAGCACAACATCACAACACACAACATCACAACAGCACAACATCACAACATCACATGCAACACAACACAACATCACAACATCACAACATCACAACATCACAACATCACAACATCACAACATCACATGCAACACAACATCACAACATCACAACATCACAACATCACAACATCACAACATCACAACATCACAACATCACAACATCACAACATCACATGCAACACAACACAACACAACACACAACATCACAACATCACATGCAACACAACACACAACATCACAACATCACAACATCACAACATCACAACATCACAACATCACAACATCACATGCAACACAACACAACACAACAACACAACACACACAACATCACATGCAACACAACACACAACATCACAACATCACAACACACAACAGCACAACATCACAACATCACAACATCACAACCACAACATCACAACACAACATCACATGCAACACAACATCACAACATCACAACATCACAACATCACACACATCACAACATCACAACACACAACATCACAACATCACAACATCACAACATCACATGCAACACACAACACACAACACAACACACAACATCACAACATCACATGCAACACAACACACAACATCACAACATCACAACATCACAACATCACAACATCACAACATCACATGCAACACAACACAACACAACACACAACATCACAACATCACATGCAACACAAACACACAACATCACAACATCACAACAACACAACATCACAACATCACAACATCACAACATCACATGCAACACAACACAACACAACATCACAACATCACAACATCACATGCAACACAACACACAACAGCACAACATCACAACACACAACATCACAACATCACAACATCACACATCACAACAGCACAACAGCACAACACACAACATCACAACATCACAACATCACAACATCACATGCAACACACAACACAACACAACACACAACATCACAACATCACATGCAACACAACACACAACATCACAACATCACAACATCACAACATCACAACATCACAACATCACATGCAACACAACACAACACAACACACAACATCACAACATCACATGCAACACAAAACACACAACATCACAACATCACAACACACAACATCACAACATCACAACATCACAACATCACATGCAACACAACACAACACAACATCACAACATCACAACATCACATGCAACACAAACACACAACATCACAACATCACAACACACAACATCACAACATCACAACATCACACATCACAACATCACAACATCACAACATCACAACATCACATGCAACACAACACAACACAACACACAACATCACAACATCACATGCAACACAACACACAACATCACAACATCACATGCAACACATGCAACACAACACAACACACAACATCACAACATCACAACATCACAACATCACAACATCACAACATCACATGCAACACAACATCACAACATCACAACATCACATGCAACACAACACAACATCACAACATCACAACATCACAACATCACAACATCACATGCAACACAACACAACACAACATCACAACATCGCAACATAACACACAACATAGTAATGCAATAACATGCACATAATATACATACAATATCGTATGCAATAGACATACAATATACACACAACATTATATACAATATACATACAATATACATACAATATCATATACAATATACATACAACATTATATACAATATACATACAATATCATATACAATATACATACAATATCATACACAATATACATACAACACATACATATCATATCCAATATACATACAACATTATATACAACATTATATACAATATCACATATCAGTAATATGTATCACACAGTATCACACTTACAGTAACACACACAACACCACAAAAAACATCACATGCATCATCACTACATCCACCCACTAGCACATTTGCACGAGAAATTATCTAAAAAAAACTTATTAAACAGAGATAAAGAGAAATTAATTACCGGATGCGAGATGGTAATTGTTCTAATTCGTTGTCGCATTTGATGTAACCATTTCAATTTGAATGGATATTTTACGAATTAATTTAAATATTCCACAAAATGGTTATTAAGTGAGGTCAAACGAAAGCATAACTAAGTATATTTAAGATAATTAAATGTATAAATTAATATATATATAAAAATATAAGATAATTAGATATATGAAATAATTAAATTAATTCATCATCATCATCGTGACGATGAAATAATTAAATTAATTCAACGTTGCGACTGATTTCGACCTCACAGCACGTTGACATCCGAAAATATCGAAATGAATTGCAAAATCACAGGGCGTTTGAGTGCATGGAGTGACAGCGACGAGTGTCACATCCAGGTGAATTGGCTATTCGCAGCCATTCAGGTGAATTGTGAATTCACAGCCATTCAGGTGTCTTTCACTATGAATGACGACAGTTACCTGGCTTGATTGCTTTATTCAATGGAGCGGAAACGACAACAACAACACCAACAACAACGGCAACGACCCGTGAAAGATTTGAATGAAAATCAACAAAAGTCACAAAAATAAAATTACTTGTCGTCAAATTATGCAGAATTCGACTAAATATAAAGCTTAAATAAATATAAAATCAATTTAAAACAATAAATGAGTATATTAATTATCGTATTAATATAACTTACAATTACCTTAATAATGCAATAAATGATATTATAATACAAAATTAGGAGGAGCGAATTGTTTGTTGGAACTGTTCCAATGTTTGGCTTGGAAACCTCCTGTCGAGACCACCCATGTTGTGCGTGTAAGGATGAATTTCATCCGAAGCCGGGCGATTTATGTTATTAAGTTGATGATGATAGTGATGACGATGACGATGACGATGACGATGACGATGACGATGACGATGACGATGACGATGACGATGACGATGACGATGACGATGACGATGACGATGACGATGACGATGACGATGATGATGATGATGATGATGATGATGATGATGATGATGATGATGATGATGATGATGATGATGATGATGATGATGATGATGATGATGATGATGATGATGATGATGATGATGATGATGATAATGACGATGACGATGATGATGATGATGATAATGACGATGACGATGATGATGATGATGATGACAGCGATGACGATGAATGTGACTGCATCGACGATAGCTCATGAATGTCGTTACCATGCCGACCGATACCAGCAGCACCAGTAGCACTAGCAGCACTACTAACTACCACAGCTTTCACGTGGCTCCCTGATAAGGCTCTAGCATCATCGATGACTCATGAAACCTTTACTCAAACAGGCTACTGACAGCAGATGGCCTCATTGCGCCTGAGTACCTCACAGTAGTATCTAATCCCCGCCATTTTACTCCTGACCGACCGTAAAAGCTTCCAAGAAGTGCAGAGTTGAACTTTCGCTTCGGTACATTCTCACGATATTTAGGCCGAGTGATCAACCGTAAGAGGTCGACCTGCAAAGCTAAATATTAACCACCCCCTTTATTCGGGTCGATTTCGCACGTTTCTGAAAGAAAATGGTTTCAATGGTTGTACCTTGAACCCGTCGAGCTCTTTGAAAGACCCACTAAGCGCTCGGTAAGAGATTGAATAAGAAAAAAAAATGGTTGGTTGGTTGGTTGAATTTATTTGGAAACTTCTCGTTTCGTTTCGTGAATTTCAGTAGAATCGGCCGAGACGAAATAAATAACCCAATGCCGGAGTACAAAATGTAGATTCGACAGATTTATTTAATCAATGAATCCACGAGAAATCAGAATTAATCGATTGGCTCTTTTGATTGATTAAAAAAAATTAATTAATTAATTAATTAATTACGAAAAAACATTTTTTTCAATGCGTGAAAGTAGTCCCCTACCATTGATGAATTGGTTTCGAATGCAGGTCAAAATAGTGAAAACCTTTACAAAATCCCTGATAAGTTGAGACAAAAAATATTCAAAGACAAAGCACACGACGTACGAACCGATGTACAAATGGACAGAAAAACACTTCACGCACTGATTCACAAACTTCGAACGAACGAACGAACGAACGAACTTTGAACATCGAGAGAAATTTCTAAGACGACGATCAATCACTGGACAGAAAATTCGCGATTGAGATTGTTTTCTAAAAGTACCTGATTGACAATAAGAGGAATACAAAAATATCACAATTCAAATGTCGGCTGCTAATTGGACAAAGACATCCCGAAGACTTTCGCTTTGACAAAACGAACTTTTAGCTATTCCCAGCTATTGCAAAGTTACTGCGATTCTACGCCGGGTTGCCGTTGACGAGATGAATGGCCGCGCCACTTTGATGGTGAAAATACAGGAAATACATTGTTGGAGTTCAAATCGTTTATAGTACAAATCACGTTATTGAAGGAAATGATCTAAATTTACAAAAAAAAAATATGAATGAATGAATGAATGAATGAATGAATGAATCAATCAATCAATGAATTAATGAATGAAAAGCTTTTTAATGCCAACCAATAGTCCATCGTCGGTAGTAGTAGTAGTAGTAGTAGCGATGGTGGTAGAGTAACACTCAGTAACACAAGGCACCGTGAGAAGATTATAAAAAAAAAATAAAATAAAATAATAATCTGAGACCTAAACCGTGGAATAGATGCAAGTACTGTCGTTGACGCTGTCCGCAGAGTTCGGACAATTGATGAGCAAGAACAACCCGCCTGCGTTGCTAACGCCGTGGTCCTTCTTGTCCGGGTCGCCGCTGGCCATGAAGAAAGGTGAAAATGAAAGATCATTCGGGCTGCCGGGGAAGGATACGTAAACGGGATTGACGACGTTCTCCTGTTTCACTTGTACCGGTGGTAAGATTTGGAGAATTGGTGAAGCCGTCGCGACGGGGTTGGCCGGGACGATTTTGTAGTTCTCGTCGATTTTCAGCTGCAGGTTGAACGTATTCTTGTTGTCCGTGGACTTTGCAGTTTTGAGGGGAATTTTTTGTCCGTTGACCATCAAGTACGAAGACGAAGAAGAAGAAGAAGACTTTGGATCGTCCTTCGACAGATCCTGATCGTGTCTAAGAGGCTGTTGGACTTTCAACTTCTTCAGAGAAGTTTTGTTCGCGGTCCTTTCGGAAGTCGGCCTTTTCTTGATCGCAGGCACCTTCGTCTTCTTCTGGGGTTTGTACTTGTAGCCGGGATACTCCTTCTCGTGCAAAACCTTCAACCTCGCAGACTCCAATTCGAACGGTCTCTTTTCCTCGGCCGTCATGTTCTTCCACTTGCGACCACATATCTTGCTGATTTCGGCGTTGTGCAAGTTCGGCGTGACGGCGGACATCCGTCTCCTCTCCTCCTTGGCAAACACCATGAACGGATTCATGGGCCGCCTGATGTGCCCGTTACTGGAAGGCCTTCTGCACTGAGTGGCGTCGGAATAAGGAGTCTTCGAACCTTCCATCGACAGCGGGGAAGGACTTCCGCTGCCTACGGAGACGTCGGAAGACATGGAGGACTCGAGACTGTGACTATCGCACTCCTCGGCGGCACCCAGTATCGACTTGAAGCAATCGTCATCGATCCGGACGTCCAAATCGTCGAAATCGAAGCTGAAATCGTAACCGCTGTCCACGCTCAGCGAAGGCATGCTGAAGTCACTTTCGAAGTCGAACGCGGGAGCCGATTGTGTACGGTTGTTGATGTCGAGCCAAAATTCGTTGACGAAATCCATTCTGGATAAACTTTTATGCTGCCTAAAAGAACGTTTGAACGAGTTAAATGGCTGCTAGTAGAAACTAATTAACATTAATTGTGTAACATTTATGCAATTAGAGGTAGTTATCTACACGAATCCAACAATTAACGCTTGTAATTAATTAATTAACTAATTAACTATTATCCTTTAAAAGCTAATCAACCGAACAATCCTAACTAAATTTACTCAGAACAGTAACCAGCAATCAGCAGCATCAACAACAACATAACAACATCAACAACAACTTGAGTGTCAACTTACCTATTAAGTTTTCAGGTATCCTCCTTACTGAGAACCACCGCTAATCATATGTTCCTCCTTCTTAGCGATGGCAACTTCACAAGGACTCTGCCTTTTTATACCCTTCCATTCCTACAAACGCTTCTTGCACCGAGCCCACTGAATACACTTTGCATATGCATGAGCAAATCTTACCAGGACATTTGAATATTCAATACCTGCTTCCCATCCAGTAAGCCGGCTTAGCCGCTTTTTAGCCCCGCCCACCGGTAGTGGCACACACGACACGGACGTGTTGGTTACTTCCGAATGGTTGATAATTTAAAACAGATCTCGAAAGCTGACATTTTTCAGATGTTTTCTTGTTTGTTTTTCTTGTTTTTATTTTTAAATTCCTACTTAATTTGCCTTTCGAAATCATCGTAAAACGCAGGTGATTGATTGATTGATTGATTGGGTAGTGGAGAAAATTAGCATTACATTTCACGTCTGCCATTAGTATATTAAAAAAACGATAATAATTAATTAAGTTATTAATTTCTTAGTCTGGGAAGATTGCGACCTGAATTTCAAATGCTCCAACTCGACTGATAATTGGTTATTGATTCAAATCTAAACACAAATGGATGGTTCACATCGTCTTAAACTTCCTGTTTATCAACTCAGGTTCTTCTTCTGATTGTCATCTCTGCTTCCTGTCTTCATCCTCTCTGGTTTGTTTGATCTTTTTCTTCAGCAGTCGAGTGCTGCCGAGTTATTTAACTTCCGAGTTCATCCTTCTTCTCGTTGTAAGGAGATTTGTAAACTGGTCGGGATTCTCACAGCTAACTAACTTATTTACTTTAAATAAACTAATTTATTTATTTTATTTACAAATAAACCTAACTACTACTCGTTGAGTAATTATGTTAGAAGCCATTTAGTTTTTTTTTCATTTATTCATTTATTTATTTAATTAAAGTCCTTTGCATCACTAAGATGATTTGGATGCCCTGCAAGATGGTAGGCATGTTAACGTTGAACAACGGGCTGATGTGGTAGAAATCATCCTAATTATTCAACTGGCTTTAATCCAATAAATAAATAAGTAAATAAATAAATAACTAGATGATGTGGATTTGCAAGAACGTATTTGCCTATTTATTTTTTTATTTAATTTATTTATTGGAAAGACGTTCAAAAACTAAGCAGTTATGCAAACTAAACTTTGAGGGGATGATCGTAAAAATGTCAGTCAAATATAAAAACGTGTCGATCGCCTCTGGCGCTCTGAAAATATTTGTTTAAGTATTCAGGATATTAAAATGGGAGGAGTTAATGAATTAAAATAAACAGAACATTTGCCAAAACAAATGTGTCAAACTCGACCCGGGATCGAATTTTCATGAAATCTTGAGGGATTTCTCGTGGCAAATCGATGGCAACGCTCTTTAATAAACTTCACACTCGGTTAAAAATATTATTTTAACCTTTAACTGCACTCCGTTAAAAAGTATTATATATTATTTTATATAATTAATTTGTAATATTTCGCTTTTATGATTCATTAACATTCATTTATTGGTAGTATAGATATTGAACAACTATGAACGACATAAAGTGATATGATACGTACATAGATACATCATACAATGCAAGCTGATACTGTTGTATTCTCTTGAGTATCATTGTATTACACTACTTTACATATTATTACATACATAATATTTTTAACATGTAGTCCAGGAATATGGATTGTAGCGGCATTTCATCTGTTAATTACTAATTGATTCGTAAGCAGTCTTATCATGTCAGTAACCGACATCCTTAAGCAATGGAAATGTTAGCACAAGCGTTAACGTACGGTCACGGTTCACCGAGCAGGAATGAAATGTCAGTTCATTTTATCTTTCATCGCCCAGAGTATGAATAATCCACGATAGCATTTAATATTTCTCGTACATTTTCAAGATTTTCTTGTTAATACACAATAAAATAAAATAATCTTCCAAAATTTGCTTCAATTCCTCCGTCAAAATGTCGACAGTTGTTATGGTCGGACATTGCTGCTCGCTAATTGGTCGAGTTGAGTAATAAGCTGCTATGGGTGCCTCTTTGATGTTTATCTGGAGGCTAATTATCGACAATTTGTAGTCGGAGAACTATAAGCCATCTCCCATGTCGAGAGCCCTTACAATGGCCCCTTGCAACCCTGGCCTAACACGGGTTTAGTATTAAACAGAAAATGGCTTCAAACAGTTCAAAAGCCTCTTGTAATGTAACGTTGTAACGCCTTTTTCTGACAATGGCGTGTGAATATTAAAGCTCGTATTAAGCCATTGTTACTTTCACTTTGATAAGCTCATCAAACCATGCAAGGATGCTTCACAGCTTACATTGGCTTCCTGCTTGTAATTTATTATACTACTTGTTAGCAACTCGTTCAACTCAAGCAAAACCGTTATCAAAGAGAGTTGTTTAATAGTTACGAAGCCTGGTTCTGGTTATGAACTTTTTGGAAACATGTGAACTTTTATTATTATTATTATTATTGTTTTACCGACAAAATCTGTTTATTTCAAAGTTTATTTCCAATTCTTGATTTGTTTAATTTCAAAGCACCCCTGATGTCATTGTCACATTGACAATAAAGTTTAATCTTAAATAACTTAAGATTTCTTAAACTAGGATAAGAAATTAAATATTTATTTGATTAAAATCTGTTGAATAACTAAGATGATCTGAACTGTAATTAAAGCTATACATATATATTATATTGTTTTATAACATTCAATCATATTACAATGCTATTTCATAACAGTTTTGTTATCTCTGAACAAGCATCTTGTAAATCACGCATGAGTAATTCTTCACCTCGTTTCGGCTCAGCATTTGCCCCGTCACGGTTCAAGGGGGATTGCGTAACAAAGAATAAAGGTAAAGGTAATTGAAGTAACCAATTAAGTATTTCGAACTCAAGAAATTCATTAAGCTTCCATTTCTTTTTCCAATTTGTTAACTTTCTCCTTTGATCGACGGAGTGCAACAGAGTAGTTTTGGAAATTGCCGACCAGATGTTCAGCGTCTTGGGTCCTTCTAGGGCATTCACCCATGCGGGTGCAAAATTTCCAGCGAGACTTAGGGACTTGCTGCGGGTCATTTGCAGGAAACAGGTGGAAAAAAACAGGGACAGAGGGGGAACAGGAGTTGATTGTCGACGATTGGCGGTTGCATGCTGGTTATCAATTATTCAAATCAGTCTCTCGTTTGTAGCAATTTGTTATTTGAATGTCTTTAGATATTTTTCTTTACATTTCGACGTTTAGTCGTCTAAATGATGTTTGATAAATGTTTGAAATTAAGTTTACAATAAAGTTTCTTTGGACTTAATGACGACAGTGACGATGATGATGATGATGAGGAGGATAGTTATCTATCAATCTATCTTATCTCAACCCTCTCAAAACAGTTTCACTATCTCACTGGTTTTGCTTACCTACTAACTTGGAACGAATTAAAGAGTCATTACAAGTTAACAGGGTCATCGAGATTGAAAACATAAACAATGACGAATTATCGAATTGACACTTTCTAAATTATCATTTCTATTCCTGTAATGACCTTTACGAATTATAAACAAGCTATATTGCTATCTTGCTTCCAAGTCCAAATCATCTCAGTTATGCAAAGAACTGTAATAAAATAAATAATAATAATAATAATTATCTTGCTTCCGATAATCTTATTTATTCCGAATTAAATCTATTTCACGTAAAATAGAACATTGAATTCATAAAATGTATTGTTCGTGATTGTTATAATGACGTGGCGTTCGCTTGCATGCATGAGTGAATGAATGAATGAATGAATGAATGAATGAATGAATGAATGAATGAATGAATGAATGAATGAATGAATGAATGAATTGAATGAATGAATGAATGAATGAATGAATGAATGAATGAATGAATGAATGAATGAATGAATGAATGAATGAATGAATGAATGAATGAATGAATGAATGAATGAATGAATGAATGAATGAATGAATGAATGAATGAATGAATGAATGAATGAATGAATGAATGAATGAATGAATGAATGAATGAATGAATGAATGAATGAATGAATGAATGAATGAATGAATGGGTGCATTAGGACGATGAAAGAAAGAAAAAAGGAAAGTGCGAATCTGTCAGTGGTCAGGGGAATTGCGTTCATCTTTGTGTCTATTTTTGGACGAGTCCAGATAGTTAAGTCAGAGAGAACTGATTTGAATCTTCGAGAAAATCACTCCTTTTTGTTCATCCGCTGGGACTATTTTTTTTTTTAACCACAAACAATCAACTCCATTCATTTATTCTTGGACGTCCTACTTTTGGAACGTCAGCTACTAATTTTCGGATTTTTATTAAATTAAGTTCTTATTTAATTAATTAATATTTTCAACATTTTTATTCGATTTATACGATTGTCCTAGAGTTTCAGCTAACATTCGCTGGTTGGTAACTACGCGGATGGTGATGACGACAATGGCGATGACGATGACAGTTTATGGTGGTGATAATGATTGAGTCAGTGTCTGATTGGAAACACAAATAAGTAATTAGGGACTCCCATTCGACCCTGGAAGCAAATGTGACCTCTCCTTAATGGAGAAAACACACCCAAACAATGGTGTCCAAAACCCCGCTATAGACGCAGACGATGATGTGATGATGTTGCGATCTTATCACGAATTGTAACTGACATGACACCGTCATCAGGAATACGGAAGGAGTTAGATAGAGAGAAGAGAGAGAGAGAGAGAGAGAGTGTGTGATGAAAGTGAGAGTGTGTTTATGGAGTTGCGTAACGTTGCGTAACATTGTAATGCAGCATCAGCAGTGTCATTGTATGTTTGTCTTGCATTCTCCTGTTGTGTCGGTCGATCGAATCGCTTGTCGTCAAACATTTCAATCCCATTAATTAGTGAACAATCATGTCATCTTTGATTTGTTCCTGTTTTTAAACAATATAATGTAATAATGATAGTAATACAAATAGTAATAAATAATAATAATAATAATAATTCTTAATTCGTCGGAATTCTTTAAAAATGCATAATAATAATAATAATAATAATAAAATGTGATTTTAAATATTAAGAAATATTTTTAATTCATTTAAAAGTAACACATGTTGAGATTTTTAATATTTAATAATTTCCCCAGCCCTTCGAATAAATTGATATTTAAGCTTTTTAAGTCTTTTATACTTCGGAAGCAAAAGTTTTAAATTTTAAATAAAAATATTAATTTTTAATAAGCTATATGTACTTGCAATAAGAAATTTGTAACTATCATCGATAGGGATGTACTTAATTACGTGTCAAACCGTTACAAATTTGTAACATACATTGAATATTATAAACATTAATAATTATCGGCTATCAATTGAATATTAATTATTAAATTAATGACATTTAAGAGCTTTTATGAAATTATGGGGGTTCATTGATAAGGAAACATAGTAATTTGTAACCTAATGATCGGATACAAAGATTGTTGATTCGGTTATCATTTGCAGCGAGGATGGAAATACCTGAGCAAACATTTCATTATGAAAGGCGACATGTGAATGTTGGAAATTAAATCGATTTTAATTGCTCGAAAATGCGTACTCTGCTTGTTTAAGGAAGCGCTTAATGACCTGTCAACAACTGAGACCACACAACAAACATTTCAGTCGCTAAGGCATGATTCTCGCTTTGTCAGTTTTAAAATTTTAGCGAATTTAAATTATTTTGAAAAATTTATTTTTATCGTGAAAACATATCGTTAATTCAAGTTTTTTTTTTCAGTCAATTTGCTGACATTTTCCCTTAAAATTTCTCGCAAACAAATTTTGAAATTTAAAATCTCAAAAATACGTTTTTAAGGCAAATGGCTGAAAAATGATTTGACAGGTCTGAAGAATCATCTTTAAACAGACGTTGACAAAAGTTCATGTTTATTTAATAATTATAAAATAATAATTTATAAATAACTTTATTAATAATTTTTAGTCTTTAAATAATTACAATCACCTTTAAATTAAGTTACATTTAAATAACTTAATTAAGAATGAAAATATGAGAAAATGACCCTAAAAAAGTGATTAACATGAAAATGCGTAAATTACGTAAAACCGATGAGGTCTAGAACAATGCACCAAATGACCTGTTACGTCAACTTTAACCTTTAACCTTTAACCTTTTTGATGTCATTCTGAATGTTTCAGTTTGTCGTCGGGGAAATAATTTCGATGAAAGTGATTGTAGCACGTTTGAATTAATGTGGGCTTTTTATGTATTTACGTTCATTTGGATAATTTGCATACAACAATTTACCATTACAACTTATACCTCGTTTGCGTTTAAAATAATTCCGACATTAACAAATAAATAGTTCGTTAATTTAAAATATGTCAACAGTAGTGACAGGTTTTTAGGAAAAAGTAAACTCGATTTGAATGTAAAAATAAACTCAACATCTCTAGGGATGTGCAAGTTTTGAATGAAAATAAGGCCTGTAATTACTCGCACGTCCAATTGACGTCCAGTTTTGCACGTGTGATTCGAAACTTGATTCGATCAAGAATTTTGCTCTGAATTTGAAAAATAATGAATTACTGACTTCATTTATTTTTATGACTTCAAATTATTATTTTTATTTTTTTAATATGCTTTTAGCAGCTAGTTCGAGACAGATTCCGTGAGTGTAATGAACTTAATGAAGCCGTAAAAGTTCTTTCGGAGTTGTTACGTCATCGAACCTTTCGCAGAACGCTTGAATGCCTCCTGCCCTTTGAACTTTGAACTTTGAACTGCGACTCGGGTCACCAATGCCTGATCCCGAAAACTTTTGGTCCTCAAAAATTATTTGGAATTTCAAAATTTAAAGTAAAATAAAATTGAAACAAAAAATTGTTGTTGTTGTTGTTGATGAAAGTGTTTTATGTTCAACAAAATTGTACAATAAAGTGACATTATAATCTACTTCAACAACGACAACAACTGAACGCTTATTGAAATAACTCGAATCATTACATAATCAACAATATTACATAATACTACCACAATAAACATAAACAGGTTAAGGCAATTAAACTCTTTAATTAAGTTGCTACTTAACCGTTTAATTATAAATTACTATTTCGAGAACCAACCCTAAGTCATAATACGATTAGAAAACTGATAAAAACCAAGAATAAAATCAAACGATATTAAATTACAGATCACAAACACACACAGAACGTTGTTGTTGCTGTTATTATTATTATTATTATTATTATTATATTATTATTATTATTATTATTATTATTATTATTATTATTATTATTATTATTATTATTATTATTATTATTATTATTATTATTATTATTATTATTATTATTATTATTATTATTATTATTATTATTTATTATTATTATTATTATTATTATTATCATCATCATTATTATTATTATTATTATCATCATCATCATCATTATCATTATCATCATTCGTTCTCTCTTTTATTTCCTTATCGGTTTATCAACCGAAAATAGAGAAAGAGAGAAAACTATTTTTGAATGCAAATTCATTCAGCAGAGGCGTCGGGTTACAAATCAATTAAAAGGTTAATTGGCAGTTTAGATAAAGTTAATTACAAACTCCAGATGATTAATGCTTCTGCTTCACGCTAACAACCACAAAGAAAGCTCTACAATGGGGCCGTTGTTGTTGTTGTTGTTTCCATCGAAGTTTATAATCAATGAGCGCCTCTACCAATCTGTAATTTGAAGACCCCGACACTGCCCGAGATCAAAGGATTTCCACACAAAAAGGGCTCCTTGTGGCTGCCGCTGACCACTGAACGAAGACGGTGTGAATGACATTCGACAGGTCAGAAATCACGAATGAAAGAAAGAATGAATGAATGACAGAGTATGCATACGAGCCATCAAAATATTTATTTATCTTCACCATTTTTCTTCTCTGCAGAACTTTTTGAGGTTAAAGTTCACAGAGTTTCGGATGATGTTTCAGGTCAAATTCTTTCGCCGACTGATAGCAATCTTGGCGTGTTTTAGATGAACTTGGTGGCAATGCCAAAACGCTGCCGATCCTGGCGATGATTACGATTATGACGACTGTGATGATGATGATGATTACGATTATGACGACTATGATGATGATGCCAATGATGATGATGACGACTATGATGTTGATGTTGATGTCAATGATGACGACGACTATGATGATGATGACGACGACGACGGCAATAGCAGTAATGATGATAACGACGACGGCCAGAATGATGATGATGATGATGATGACGTGACATGAAGCATGTAATAATAACAGTAGTAACAAATCCTTTTGCATTGACTTGTAGAAAACTGAAGCAATTGTTCACTCAACACGTTCAAAAGATCCTCAGAACTCCACCCTCTTAAGGTCTTAAAAGTGAATTCTTGAATATTCCTTGGATGGAATTCCCCTCCTTTCGTTTCAAAGTCATCTCCAATTCCTCGTCTGCTAGTTTGGTCCACTTATTTGCTTCCATCCAATTTGCGCCTTGACATGTGACTTCTGTGGAGATGTCCCTAATTGACGAGTTTGTCAGACGCGGCTGGAAAAGAATTCATTTCCAGGAATAAAAAATAAATAAATGATAATTAAATTAAATAAATAAAATCCTGAAAAATTAGAGAAACATTGTTTGTGAATTTGCAAATTTTAATAATAGTTATTAAATTGAACAAGTTAATGTTCATATTATCATCATTATTATTATAATTAATTTTTATTAATATTATTATTAATTTTATATTATTATTATTATTATTATTATTATTATTATTATTATTATTATTATTATTATTATTATTATTATATTATTATTATTATTATATTATTATTATTATTATTATTATTATTATTTATTATTATTATTATTATTATTATTATTATTATTATTATTATTAATTTTATATTATTATTATTATTATTATTATTATTATTATTATTATTATTATTATTATTATTATTAATTATGATGGATGCGATGATGAGAAGCAGTAATGCAATCACAACGCTCCATTGATC
>JAJTWR010000323.1:960000-982500 GCA_021613335.1 Whitmania pigra
TGACATTTGATCGATACATGCACTCACGGCTTCTTCAATTTCAGGCAAAATAAATTTCATTTTCTAATTTTATAATTATTATTATTATTATTATACATCTAATGAGTATTTATAGACAAGATTAAAAATAAATTTGAAGTCATGCGAGAAATATTTCATGTTGCTCCTTGAAACGTTCAGTAAATTTTAATCTCGGCTTTTTTTCCGCTGCAAAGGAAAAATAATTATTGGACCCAAGTTCATGACGTGGAATAAAAAGTTTCTTAGTTGATTCTCGGTGTATTCCATAAATTTTCATTCCTTTTCGGAGCGCTCGACGCTCCTCTGGTGAGCGCTAAAATGCGCATCAGCGCCATAAATTCCCATAAATTCGTGACAGAGTAAGAGTTGAACAATTTCCCTCCCTCGGAACAAATGAAGACAGCTTTCTTGAATAAAGTCCAACCATTGTGGCATGACATCTATGATGATGATGTGAGTTCGTGTGACGTTGAACATGTTGCATTAGATTTAACGGATTACGTAAGAAATAAAAAAAAATCAGAAAATTAAGATTCATTTCAAGCATTATTCGTTTTCCAGTCACTTAATAGTAATTAATCACAATAACAATCGTAAAAAATTAATTTGCAGTGAACTTTTAAATAGCAGTTTCATAGAAACACTGTTTTTTAACTGTTCCATAAATAACTTTCAATCTGTCTATTCACTAGCAATTCCAATTAATTCAATAAATATCACTCGCCAGATGGCCAATAAAATAAAATAATGCAGACCTTAAATTTACAAATAAGTCGCTAGATGCCAAACAAAAGTGGATGTCATTCGATAGATGGCCACCTGTGATTTTATTTCCAAATCATTCGATAGATGGACGTTAAAGTTAAAAATTATTCGAAAGGTGGCGGTCAAAATTACAGATTACTCGAAAGATGGCATTTAAAATACAAATCATTCGCCAGGTGGCCACTTAAAATTATAGGTCAGTCGCAAGATGGCACTTAAAATACAAATCATTCGCTAGGTGGCCACTGAAATTAAATATACTCAAAAGCATTTAAGATACAAATCATTCGCCAGGTGGCTATTGAAATTACAGGTCAGTCGCAAGATGGCATTTAAAAATAATAATCATTCAATAGATGGCCGAAAAAAGTACAGATCCTATAAATTAAAAAATTAAAATATGAATTAACAATCTGCAAGTAAAACACGAATCAATAAAAATTTGTAAATAAAAAACATAATAAATATTTTTCGTGACAAAGAAAAGTTATTTAAGGTGATGTGAAGAAGTAATCTGAAATATCTTTTGCTTGGTCACCAGACCCCGTCACTCGGTTGTTACGCTGGCCTAAAAATACATAATTAAATTTTGAACGGCTAAAAAAAATGCAGATAATGTAATATTAATAATAACATGTAAAGCAATTAATAAAAACACTTGCTTTTAATGTTGATCATCATATGCTTACATCCCCAATAAAAAATCCATTTGCTTTGAGACTAACACAACACAATAGGAGTTAACTTAAAATTCAAAACAGCTCATAATAGTGTCCCCCATCAACATTCTTCACTAAGATTTCGTCACATTTAGGTTAAAATAGAATATTTAATTTTAATTTCACAACCTACCTGGTCACTTGTTCTGCTGAACGAGACATGTTTGTCTGAAGAAATTTCAATTTGAAATTGTTTGCTTTTTGTGGACAAAATGCTGATTTCACGTTTCTGATTTAGGATGGTCTCCTCTTGCACGGAAATCCTGGAAAACAGTTGTAATAAGTTATGAGGTTGAACGTTGGTCCACCGCAAAGCATTATTTTTTTTTACAATATTCCAAATAAGTGCTCTAACAATCATGATCCTGAAAACTCAATTCCACCATATTTTCTGAGGTTAAAGATCCAGGTTACATTTTAAGTGCAAACAACAGCAAATTCAATTCCAAAGTATGAATTACAACAACGATTGAAGCAACAATTACAACATCGTCTTCAACATCAGATGCAACCATTATAACAACAACTGCAACATCAACTTTAGCATCAGATACAACAATTATAACAACGATAGCAACAACGATTGAAAACCCTTTACTGAGTCATGAAGTTGCGTTGCTCCAATATGAGATTCTGAACGGTCTTTTCCAGGTTCTTCTTGTACTCGACCTCTCGGTTCATCACCTCTGAGTTCAACTCCAGGCGATTCTGCAGTTCTTCCACCTTTTCCACAAGTTCCTGTTTCTCCTTCTTAAATGCTTCCCTGCGAATCAATGGAAATTATCGTGAAATTTACATAATCAAATATTTGCATAGATTTATTTAATCAATATGAATAAATTGAAATCTATAAAAATTAATATTCAAATATATATGCAAGCATTTTCATACAATAAAAGTGTTTCAGGCTGGTGCATACTCATTAGTAATAAAACAGATCAGTGAAACATTATTAATAAAAATAAAGATCGATTATTGCAAAGAATTTATAATAATAATCACAAATAAAACCGTAACAGCATACGATAGCAATACACATAAGCAAGTTGAACCTTAAAAAATTAACGATAGGATGTAGTCATGAATTACTTGAATTTGAAGAGTTTATTCTTGCAGTTGAGTTTGTGATCTCTGTACTTGATGGCCTGACTATCGTACTTTGAAATCATCTTCACTAACTCAACCTTGAGAAGTTCAAATTCCTTCTGAAGGACTTTCAATTGGTTGCTGTTCAATAACGTTTCGTCGTCGGACTTTTTCTGCATTTCCGAGAAATTTGGCAGAGAAAAATATTAATAATAAAATGAGTATGAATTTGAAAAAAGCTGGTAATGGCGATTCAAGTTTTAAGATGGCGATATCACTAGAAGAAGTTGATAATGCAATTTTGACAATATTTAATATAATTTATACTTATTTGTATTTATATTTAATAACTTAATATAATTTTTAATGAAAGCAAGCTCCATTAAACATGTTCTTAAACAACTAAAACAATTCCCCATCAATCCCCGTCACGATGATGATGATGATGATGACGATGATAATGACAACAATGGTAGTGGCAATGATGACGATCAAATGGAAACAGGTTGAACCTGATCAGAGAATGACCTGAGGTTCATCAGTTGTTCCTCGACGGACTTCAGCATGACCTCGATCTTGTCTCCCTGCTTCGAGTAAAACTCCGAAGAATTCTGATCCTCTTTCGGACGAACCGACTCCTCGTCTTTTGGACTTTCGAGTTTTAAAACGAACAACATTTGAATTGATAATGTTATTGATAATAATAATAGTAATAATAATAATAATAATAATTACTTCTAAGGCGACATGTGCTTGTAATAAATATATTAATCAAATGTATTAATAAAAATACGATACAAATTATGAGATGGTTATAAAGTGAGAATAGTTGCTAAAAGTACCCATTTTTGTGATTCGAAAGCAAATCAAGTTGTGACGACAACTTCTTGATCTCAGTTTCCTTCAGCACAAGCTCTTTCTCTAGTGACTCTACCCTTTGAACTTTCACCTCTGCAACCTTTAACCTTTCAACTGCTTCCTCCATTGTTGCTGGACTTTTGAAGGCCTGTTTTGTTTTGATATTTCAAATATGCAGTTATTTATTTACTTTGTTTAAAATTGTTCAATGCTTAAAATCTGAAGCTTTGCAAAATAACATTAAAATAGAAATAAAATTTAATAAATAATTCCAAGGCAAGTTTTGTCGCTAAGTAATTATGAATATAATTTAATATAAAAAAAGTACTCATTTTAATATAAATAACATGGAATAATAATAATGTTTAAAATATAATCACAACAAACATCTAGATAAACATTGAAGACTTTAAAAACATGTTCAAAATTACGATTCACTTTTAAACTGGAAAACCAACCTCTGAACTTTTACGAACGATTTGAGTCGATTCGAGATGGTCATCAGGATTGTTCGGAGAAACTTTCACCTTAATTCACATTAATTAACATAATCAACACTGCGATTATGCATTCGTATTTTTAATTATCATAAATTATTAGAACTAGCAGTTTAAATTCATTAGAGTTACAATTAAAAGTAATTTGTGGTCAAATGTGAAGTCTCTCACAAGCTTTTCAAGTAAGAGTTTGTTGTTGATTTCAAGATGTTGAACTTTTGACAGTAGTTCGCCAATATTTGATGCTGGCTGCTATAACAACAACAACAACAACAATAATAACAATAATAATAATAATAATGATGATGATGATGATGATGGTAAAAATAATAATCATATCTATCAATAATAATGACTTAATGAAATATCATGATCAATAAATGTCATGACAAATAAATTGCTTAGCTAATAAATTTTGGTAAATGGCTTAACTAATAAATGGCTTAGAAAATAAGTGTAAAATCTTGATTGAAATTTGTATTCATTGTTGAATAATGTAAAATAAAAGACAAAAACATTTTATAAATAATTTTATGATTTAAAATTTGTAATGGCAAACTATTTTAACTGTTTTATACCTGGACAGTTCTTAAAAGTGCAATTTCAAAACTGCATTTGTAAAGAGACACAGCCAATCGATGTGAATAAAGTAATTACAGAATAATTAAATCAAAATTAAGCTTTGTAATTATAATTAAAATCATAAAACCTGTAACATTTCGCCGCTCAAGAAATCCCTTTCGGCAAACTTGATTTCCGTGTTCCTGGTCGACTGATTGACGATTCTTTCCTTCAACTCTTCAATCACGTCCATCAAACGGGCTCTGTCAATCAAGAGGTGAGCTACCTGTTGACCGGGGGTGGAGTCGGCAATGTCGATCAAGCCTTGATTCATTAACATATCCCTAGTCTCGCTGTTCCTGTAACCTGGAGAAAAATGATTATTCATTTACAAGAGTCTGATCCCAAAGAATTATTAACAATAAAGTAATTAATAACTTGTCGACTGCTAATAATAATTTTAAATCCTACTTCACATTGTGTTAAATGTTATTTTATTTTTGAAATTATATCATTACGAACCATTATTATTATTGAAAGATTGCATAAAACATTTAGATGCTTCGAGACACAATTAAAAATGGTACCATCGATGAACAATTCTGGTTAATGAAGGAATTTAAAGAGAATGAAGCTAGCTTAAATACTAACAGTACAAAAAATTGAAATTTTACTTTGGAGTTGTTGTTGAAGAGAGAAAATTTCTTGCTGCATTTCCCGCTCCCTCGACTCGTACTCCAGGATCAACTCCTCCTTTGATCCATTTAACCTGGAAATTTGGTCAACATAACTCGAGAATTGAATTCTTTCCTCATCCAGTTGTTGTTTTAAGCCAGCTATTTCTGCCTGAGATGAATTTTTTTCAAAAACGTTTTCAAAGTAGTTACTTTTTCTTACAACCATAAAATGAAAATAAAATATAACAATAAGAACACAATAAGAACATTTAGAAAATGAAAAGTAAGATGCTCAAAACTTAATATAAGTTAATAATACTTAATCAATGATGCTTTAAACAGTATTTTTAATATCTTTGAGATTATGTTAACATTACTTCAAGTTGCAAGATATGCTTCATTAGAAATTTGTATCTCTGATCGTCGTCGTCATTTTCTGCCAATCCAAGCTTGTCTTTCAAATCGTTGACAGACTGCCGTATTCATGACATACCATTTAATATCAAATAAAAAAAATAATATAATCAAACAAATACAAACAAAGCTGGACATTTCGGAGAAAAATCATTAATCGTTTCTTGCACCTGACCGTAAACAATCAGTTGTTATGGGAGTCCGATTTATTGCTCAGGATTGAAATAATATTTATTAGAATTATATTGATTTGATCTGATAATTAAAAACTAATAATGTAAATCTACTAGCAAAATCTCTATTTTAGTTCAAAAGAGTTTCAGAGCTAAGCTGATATTGCCGTTTTTTGAAAAACATTAGCCTTGACAGCACTTATTGATGTGTTTTCCCGAAAATAAGACAGTGTCTTATAAATATAATTTTTGTTGGGGCTTATTTTCGGGAGGTGTCTTATATTTTAATAATCAATGACCCACCAGAACATTTTTTTGACGTAAAACAAATTATTAAACTACAATTGGAGTGTGATTTTAATCATTTATTAAAAAAATTAATATTTTACAAGAATGTTAGTCTTGACACTCTTGAAGGAAAGAAAAATGTAAGGATTTTGAAGATAATTAAGTATTTTATGATTTCAGTTAATTAATTAAATAGTTATTATTTAAAGTGCTTTAAGATTTACAAATTTAAAAACAATTTTTAAAACTATATTTTTTTTGAAATAATATTCAATATTTTGGCACATAGGTCTTCCAAAATATTTATGATGTTTGGTCCATTTGCCGTTTAACAAATTAGCAGCGAGTACAGATTAAATTTTAGTGAAATAGAAAGCATAAGTTATTGTTGTCAGGGAATGTCTGATGCGTCAAGTAAAAAGATTCATGACATCTCAAAGATGTTTCTTGATTTAGTCACCGAAATTCAGGAATTTAAAGATGAAATTAAATTCTCTCAAACTAGAATTGGTCATCTGGAGGCGCAATTAAAATCGAAACATGTGATGACCTCTGAATCATTTGCTGAGGCAAAATCTTTTTCTTTTGAGAAGGGTAGTAGACAAATTACACAGAAGTCAGGGAATGCAATTATTGGAGGTTGCGCAAATAGATCTTCAGTTTTCGATAGTACTTCAGAAGAAAATAAAAAAAAGCGTAAATATGAAGGTGAGAACGATTCTTGCTGTAAATACTTCTAAGATAGTAAAATATTTTATAAATTTTGTATTAATTTGAAATACTTAGTTACCGAATTTTTCGAATTTTCATTTTTTTATATTCATCATCACAGAAATCAGAATCTTTGAAAGCATTTGTGAAAGCCCATATTGTCAAAGGATATTTCACGAGACTCGCTTTGATGTTTCTGATCAATTTTTGAAAGAATGTCCGATATGTTTAGAAAATTTGGAGAATAAAGTGATGGCATTAATGAGTAACTGTGACCACATCTTTTGTGCCGAATGCGCTAAATCGGTTAGAAACTTGAAAAGGTGATTGTTATTTTTATTGTTAATTTAAAAAAAAATCAATTTTGAATGCTACTCGATAACCTGTATAGAATGAGATAAAATAAGTTGATCACATTTTATTACTATTTTAGATCTCTCAAACTCAGTGGAACGGCATACCGCTGCCCATATTGCCGTCAGTATTCTCACAGTGTCATACATACTACGAAATTATTCAATGGTGCAAAAGAAGCTCTTTATAAAGAGCACTAGAACTGCTTTGAAAAAGATCCATTACTCCGGGAGGTTTTAGGAAAACTAAACACTCAGTGGCGTCAGTTTATTAAAACGTTATTACGTGAAGAGACACATGTTAACGTTCCTAACAAACTGCATGAATTACCTTGCATTTTGTACTCAGGACCCAAATATTCCATATTTATAAATTTCTTCAGTAGACAAAAGGAAGCCATCATACATTGTACATTTGAAGGTGTAAGCATCCAAGTTTATATTTCGTCAGCGCGATGGGAATACGATAACAAATGCGACAACGAATACGCTGACAAAGTTGTCGGCTGGCTCCAGCGACAAGTGACTTCATCACACAAAGCGCTTCATGGCTGTCTGAATCCTAATTTTAACATTTTTATAATGTGGCGGACATTTTCCAATGTTAACTGCGTCTTGAAAATTAGCAGATTGACAAAAAGCATACCTTATGAAGTAAATGATGGATTAATGAAACGTGAACTTAACTCGATACACGAGCACAATTTTAGGATTAATGAAAATATGACCACAAATTGGGCTCATAAATGCATGGGCCTTATTTCCGAATCAATTTTTCTTAAACTATATACCAGGTTGGCAGAGGTAGACATACAGGAAATTCTGGATGAACATCAAACTTTAGATGAAAATGATGATGATGATGAAAATATATTAATTGATAATGATGGTCAAGTTAACAACGAAGGTAATCAAGACGAAGGTCATGAACATGAATATGAAGGTCATGAAGGTTATGAGTACGGATATGAAAATGATGGTGAAAATATATTCATTGGTAATGATGGTCAAGTTAACAACGAAGGTCATGAACATGAATATGAAGGTCATGAAGGTCATGAAGGTTATGAGTACGGATATGAAAATGGTGGTGAAAATATATTCATTGGTAATGATGGTCAAGTTAACAACGAAGGTAATCAATACGAAGGTCATGAACATGAATATGAAGGTCATGAAGGTCATGAAGGTTATGAGTACGGATATGAAAATGGTGGTGAAAATATATTCATTGGTAATGATGGTCAAGTTAACAACGAAGGTCATGAACATGAATATGAAGGTCATGAAGGTCATGAAGGTTATGAGTACGGATATGAAAATGATGGTGAAAATATATTCATTGGTAATGATGGTCAAGTTAACAACGAAGGTCATGAACATGAATATGAAGGTCATGAAGGTCATGAAGGTTATGAGTACGGATATGAAAATGGTGGTGAAAATATATTCATTGGTAATGATGGTCAAGTTAACAACGAAGGTAATCAATACGAAGGTCATGAACATGAATATGAAGGTCATGAAGGTCATGAGTTAATAAACTACTACTACTACTACTACTACTACTACTACTACTAATAATAATAATAATAATAATGATAATGATAATAAGAAGCGGTGATCACGAGGGCGATGTTAATTGTTCTGGCGTTGAAAAAGATTAGTCTGATTCCTGGAAATATTTTCTGCGATATTTATTTTTAAGAACTAATTTCTATTGATTACTTCGATTCATGGCACAAAAATTGTCTCAAATAAACCTTAAAAAAAGAAGTTAATTTGTTTAATCTTTATTGACCCTGATGTTATGCACATGGCGCATTATAAATTTATTATTATTATTATTATTATTAATTATCAAATTGAGGTTATTTGATGGAAACATTCCTTTTGTGGGTGAATCCTTTTAAAGATTTCTTGGAGCACCTCTAGTTTATTCAGCTGATTATGGTAATTAATTGTGGTTTTTAATATTAGACCGATATCGTCACATCTAAGCTTCTTTGAAAATATTGTTGTATACTTAGATTTTTGGAAATTAATTAAGTTTATATTGCTAAAATAATTAAATTTATATTTAATTATATTTGGCATCTTTTTCGGACACGTGGGATCTGTTATTGCTACAGAAAAGCGTTCTCGATAATCACCTGACAAACAACGAGAATCAAGACAACTTGGAAGCCCAAATATCCATTTGCATCCTTAAGTACCTCAATTCCTTCAACACTTAACTTCTATTATTCAGTTCCGTTAACTGAATACCTGCTCTAATAAACTTATTAGTTAACTTACTTATTTGCGGACTCCCGGGTTATTTCAATATGATTACATCATTTTTATAAATTTCTCTCATTGATTTACTCTGAATTTGGATTTGGGAAAATACACTCGATACGATTATATGACCTTAATAATAATAATGGTAATTGTTGCCTCTAATGTCTTTGATTATGATCATTCTATTGTGACAATGATTATTGAAATGTTGAAGGCAATTATAATAATACCTTTAAGCGTCACACATATATGTATGTATATATATATATATGTATATATTGTTAAGAAACTTGAATGTTGAATCATTTGGAGCGATGTTTTAAGACGATTAAGTTTCCCATCAATTCGGATAAATATCAAGATATTATTAATATGAGTTTAATGATTAAAAAAACTTTGTTTTGGAAGAGTTGAATGCCTTTTTTTGCGTTTGCTGTTTTGAATTCTTGCTCATTGTAATTTTTTTCAGAAAATATCTCTAGTTCCTTCCATTGGTTGATTGGCCATGATGAAAACCCAATGTTTTAAAATATTTTTTTTCTGGTGAGAATCAGTGGAGTTCTGTAAGTTACAGGGAATCTCTCCCAGATCTACATGTCAATGTTTACAGTTTATTTTCTAGTTGTTCTCAGTTTACGGTTTACAGCTGTAATTTACAAATGTAAATCAGACGACAACCATCGATCGACCGTTGTGAAAGGTGAGCGAAATTCCAAGAGAAAATGATGTTCCATAAGTCACATCATTCATTAGCACAGTCACTAACGTCATCGTGATCATCGTGATCATTATTATAATATCAAAAGTGATGACATTTCTGAGAGGATGAAGGCAGAAACTTCATCAGAAGATCTCAAGTCCTCATCAGTGAAGGTGACAATTCAGGGAATTCCGGATTCTCTTCGCCCAATAACCACCAGGTGCATATTTCACCTTTGCCCTGCAAAAAAATGTTTATTTCTAAGTACTTCAATGACAATATCGATTATTTTATTAATAAACCATATTAATATCTCACCGTAAAATTCTTTTTAAAAGTCAAAAAACTATCCACGCAATTGTAGGAACACTCAAAATTTTGAGGAAAGACTTCACGAAAAGTAAAAATGATGCCGAAGCGATCAAATTGAATAAAATAAAAAACTCTTTAATAATAGACATCGTCCGTATTGTTCGGAAGGTGCTTGGGAATTATCGAGAAGAAATGAATAATGAATAAATGGTGTGCTGGTTGGCCGAATGGGTTACGTGTCTTTCTTACGGCGGTAATGGCAACAGTCGTAATGTGTCGTGTTCGAAACCCAGCCTGCACTGCCACAAGCGCCCTTGGGAAGGACCGCTATATAAATGGTTATAAAAGGCGCCTCTGTCGCTACGCTTATGGCGCTATACAAATGAAGTAAAGTTACAATTAAAAATGTAATAAATAAAAATTATTATTATTGTGATAATTATTATTATTTCATTAATTAATCATAATTAATCATAATAGTGTCGATAACAAAAGCATTTCGAAGGGCGAGCAGAGAGAAAAAAATGGGACAGATTCACAGATTGTAGAGGTTAGCATCGAAAAAAAGATGTATGGATTACGTCACAAGATGTATGGATTATGTCACAAGACACCGGCAATACACATGGAGACAAATGAACACGTTTGTGAATTATGATCACAGGTTTTCTGGATAAGGAGGCATATGGAGGAGGTGAGGAGAAGCAGGGGAATCATCCAATATTTCTTCCTTCAGAGAAGCTATTCTCCATTTTTCACGACCGCTGCAGAACAATGCTACTGTAAATTAATTCGTCTTACTTTTATTTTTTTTGTAATCATTATTCACAGAATGGCATTATCTCTTAGTTTCTTTCTCATCGTCTTGGTAATTCCAATTTAGCGCTTTCTTTTTGTGATGTTCGCCGCAAGAAATTCATCGAACGAGTCATTTATAATATCGTCAGGAGGTGAATTAAAAATTACTTTCGCTTGAACAGGTGCATTGCACCGAAATACAAAAAGTTTTTTAAACCAAAGAAAAAAAAGAATTCGGTCTTTTTTAAAAAAGACTTTATTACTTCTTTGTAACATCGAAATATTAAAAGTAATAAATATTAATTTTTACTTAATTAATTAATTAAATAAAATTAGATTTAAATTTTGAAGCTCACTTTCATAACAACAGGACCTCTGAACGAAAGTGTGAATGTCCCGAAAATGTCCAAAATGTCTTTCGTTTCTGGACTGACATGGATTTTCAAGGCTGGTTTATTTGAAAGTCAGATCGTTAATAATAATAATAATAAATAATATTATTAATTCGGGTTATTTGTAACTTCAATTATTATTATTACCAATTATTACATTACTGAACATATTTCTTGGCACTTTAATGTAATTATATTAGCAAAGCTGATTGTGAAAAACAAAAATTTTAATTTTTTTTTTAAATTTCAAGAGGTTATGAAAATAAGATAAAATATATTAAAGTTTAAATAAAAATAACTTTGAAATTTTAGGATTCAAAAAGAATTCAAGGAAGAGCCATCAATCAATTAACTTCGATCAAATTTCAGGAAATGAACTTAATAATCAATATTAAATAAAATAAAATTAAAAATAATAAATATTAAATCAAACAAAATTATAATTAATATAAACAATATTAGATAAAATCACTTTAATTGTAATTATAAGGGTATGCTAAAAATTATGCAAAACCAAACTACTACTAACAATAACAATAATAATAATAAAAATAATAATAAAAAAAATAATTTATTCAATAAGAACCTTCTCCGTTCGATTCCATCCTAGAAGCCGTATTGACAGTATCTCCAAATAGGCAGTACCTTGGCATCTTATGTCCAACAACTCCGGCACAAACAGGTCCTAATAATTAACTTAGTTAATTAATTAAAAAATACTAATTGTAGTTGATTAATTTTTAATCGAGTACTTTTTAATAATTGGATTTAAATATTTTGCTACTATTAAAAACAGCAACTACGATTAATTGATTTTTAAATGCAGTACTTTTTTGAAATTAGATCTAGACATCTAACCACTATATTTTATGCTAAATTTAATTAACCAGTTTAGAAGTGATTATAATTAATTAAATAAACTAAAATAATCACTAATGCATAACAATTCATCATCCCATTCACCCGAGTGAATTCCAATCCTAAGCATGAGTCTATCTTCAGGCCTGTGTCTGATCTTAAAGGACTTGACCTCTTGCAGCAGTTTCAATGACAGACGACTTATTTCTCTGGCATGGAGGACGCCATTCCTGACTGGAAGGCCAGATACAACCATGTATGCGTCTCCTATTGTCTCGACCTGTTATGTGATATTATAATAATATAATAAAATATTACATTATGTTAAAGGTAAATAATGAAATAATAAAAGGTAAATCGACCTGTAATGTAATATTATAATAATATAATAAAATGTTATATTATGTAATTAAAGGTAAATGTAATATTATGTTAATGGTGAGTTATTGTTTTAAGGTGATTTTACAATAATGGCGAAAAAAACCTTCAGTGGTTGCATTACTACTGCAATTAATTAACAGTTGCAATTAATGGTTTGCTGCTGCTGATATTTGATTTTTAATTTATTTTTTACCAATAATAAAGTTATAAAATTAATAAAAGAGAATATTCAAGTTGTCAACAAATTAGGTAATTATATCCAGATATGGTAATTTTTACGCAAATGCTATTCAACAAAGAAATATATTTTTCCAATATTTGATCCTTATTATTTTATGTTAATTTTTTTTTATAATCAGATGCAACAAATGTGACCTTGTAAACGTCGAACTGTTCAATGATGACATCGAAGCTTGTGTAGAGGTCATTCAAGAAATCCACAACCTATTATTGTTTAGAAAATTATTTTAAAATTATTTTTAGAACCTTATAAACAAATAAATCATTTTCTAATATTAATTTTATATTTTAATCTGTTTTTATTTGCAATCATAACCATTACTGACAAACTGTTGGTTTTGACGAATAAAAAAATAATTATATAATAATAATAATGATAATAATCATCATCATCATACTCTTCACCTGCATTGGAGTGCTAATGGCTGAAAGGGATGTAAAGCCGCAAATGTCACTGAAGTAAATGGTCACACTGTCATACTTCTCTGCTTTGACAGTCAACCCCTGCATGAGTTGTGCTGCTACGGATCTGAATTGTTAATTAATTAATTAATTAATACAAGTGATTACTTGATTACTTAAAAAATGTAATTTAATGTTTAAAAACAATTTAAATATATACTTTTAATTAAAATGCAATTTAATGTTTAAATGCAACTGAATATTAAGGACAATTATTGATTATTTAAATACAATTTATTACTCAAATGCAATTGATTGATTAAATACATCTGATTAATTATGTGCAATTATATATACATTATAACATAATATTATATTATATTATTTTAAACCCAGACCGTCGACTTATTTCTTTGCTTGCCTATTACCCTGACGTCACGATGACACAATGATGACATGACGAGACTGTAAGACGTGACATGAATCAAAAACTTGACATGAGTCTAAAACATGACGTGACTCTAAAACATAATCAACCACGGACAATGGACACAAATGGAGAAATGTTTGCAAATGAGGTCGGTCAACACAAAATGAACCAATGGTCACAAGGGAAATTACCCCCATATTGTAGACAGAAATTTTGATGACCTCAGTAAATGATCTACAGTTTTGAAATGTGACAATCTAAACAATGCTTCAAAGATCGTTCAATTAACAAATAATAATAATTAGTCTCTTAGAAGGAAGATTTTGAGAATATGTTAAAAATATTCCCCCTTAATGTATACTTCATCAGGCGCTGAAGAAAAATGAATTTTTTTAATGAAAATATTTTAATAATTAATTAAAAAATTATGGAAACACTGGAATAATTAATAAAAGATTTATTCAAAACAAATCTGTTGAAAAGCTTTTTTTTTTTTTTTTTTTTTGAGCCGCACCGAGCAAGTCGAGATAATCTTGGAATTGAAAGTGTGACCCTGTTCTGGGGTCAAGGAGTGCAACTGACCTCGGCAACATCATGTAAAGAAGATCTTCTGCTCTCTTTTTCTGTTCCAAATAATCTGCAGTTCTTTCCTGAACAAGTCCTTCCAAGTTACAGGCGTATTGTTCCATTCTGCTCAGCAGGTTGTCCAACAAGGTTCCTCCGCCAACAACTCTGAACATGGAGGTGAAACAGTAAAAAAAAAATATTAATATTATTAATAAGTTGAAAACTAATTACTCAAATAATGTTATTGTATCAGGAAAAATAAATTATCAATATTATTAATAAGTTGTAAATTAATTACTCAAAATAATATTTTGCAAACACAGGAAAAATAAATCATCAATATTATCAATAAGTAACTTAAAAACGAATTACTCGAATGATATTCATTTCTGAAAATGCGACAAAAATAAAATAAAATAAAATAAAATATAAAAATATAAAAATGAAACCTACTTGTTGATGCGCTTGAGAGTGGATTTGATTTGATTGAAATCCGGTCTCTCAATCGGTTCTTCCGACCAGCATCTTTGGATGAGCGACAGAAGTTCATCCTCGCAACTTTCGCCATCCTCCGAGTAGCTGAGGAGTGTCGGTCTGAAATATGGCTTCCTCCTTTTCCTGACGAGCGAGACGATTTCTAAGAGGAAGTTTTAATGAACACTTTCACTTTCGTTCTAAAACACTTTCTTACACTTATTGTGACGCTCTGTTGCTCTGAATTAAGCCGAGTAATTATTGACATTAATAATAATTAATAGTTAATTATTAAAGTAATAACATGTTTGTGAATGTTGGAAACAATTAGTTGAAGCGGTTGAGATTGGGGTCAGAGAATTTGATGATACGCTTCAGCAAGTGGCGTGATTAATTGTGTGATTGATGGATAATTTTCGTTCCGCATCATTGACGTGCGCCGTATAACATTTTTAAAAAGCTTAATAACGCTCTGAATGTGAATTTATTATAAATTATAAATTAAATGTTCCAAACTTAAAATCAAATCTGAAAAATTAATTTTAAAACTAAAAAGTTGCTTCGTTCAGAAAGTTTAAAAGAAGAATGATGAAAATTAATTTCTAATTTTTATTAAGTGCTTTTGCAAGTTTCAGTATTTAAAAATTTAATCAAAAATTGCAAAATTTAATTACAAACTTACATATAATTAATTTATTTACTTGAATAATGTTACAATTTAGTGAAAAAATAAAACGACATACGAAAAAATATTGCATTTTAATTTAATTCAAGATTCTAATTTCAAATTCAAACCCATACCAAACCATAACCAAAGTTCAAAGTCCATAAAAAGCCCATAAAAAGCCAAAGAAATGGTTCTAAACACGTATTTCTTTGTTCCTGATAAAAATCGTCCCATAAACAAAAATTAAGAAAAGCCAGAGGAACTTGTGGAAAACAAGATTCATTGATTCATTGGTGGAAAAAAAAGCTTAGAAACTGAGAAAACCACTTGATAAAGAAGGACATCTCATGAAGTACCAGTACCAGTAAATTATAACTTCATCGCATCCGGTCGTTATGTGATGTTAAAAATAGTTAAATAATAAGTTAAAGATAAAGAGTTAAATAAATAAAAAAAATATATATATATAAATACTACAAAAGGGAAACAATTTCGATTAAAATTTGAAAAGGTTTATTTAACATTTCAATTCTTTTTATTTTTCTCAGCACGCTTCGCATAAAACCAGGGCTTCTTGGATTTTGAGTGATGCTTTAATAACTTCTCAAATTTAAAATTTAAAATATTTGCTTTTCACATTTTCGTTCAAAACAATAGAATTATAACATTTAAAATAATTGTGAAAAATAAAGAACAAATTTGATAAAAACTTCAACTTAACAACTAAATTCACTCATTCATACATGCCATATTCAATGAACAATAAATTTGCAATGAACAATATTCACTTAAAATAAAAAATAAAAAATTCACATAAAAATATCAAATAATTCACATGAAAATATCAAATAATTCACATGAAAATATCAAACAATTCACATGAAAATAATAAGAACAAAACCTTTTGGCGACATGTTCTCCATGTTTCTGACCCAAAAAGTTCCCTTCCTGTGAACGATTTCTTGGCAAATGATGGCAAAACTGTACACGTCACCTTTCTGAGTGCCTTCAGTAACTGATTCCCTTACTTCCTCCCTCAAGATTTCTGGAGCAGTCCATAGTTTTGCTGAACGAATGTTTAAAATTTCATATTTTATATTTAATGATTTATTTTGTATTTTACATTTTTATCTTTGAGTCCACTATTTTGTTTATAATCGTTGTATATTACACACACAATTGTTAATCTAATTACATTTGCTGTTTGTTAAGATTGCAGTCTTTTGTGTTTAGCATGATTAAACTTTTATTCCACCAGGAAATCTTTTTTTAAAAAAATTAAGTAATTTGATTAAAAAAAAATAAGGTGAATCTTCTTTTTTTAACAAAATGTTTAAAAAAATGTTAAATGAACTTAAAAAGATGTTAAAATAATTTTCCAAGTTAGAAATAGATAGAATTAAAATAAATAAAAAAAAAGAAAAAAAGAATAACATTTGTAATAAGCATAATTATCGTTCTCCTTTAGGAAGTCCTTATTTCTGAACGCCAAGAAGCCAAAGTCGGTGATTTTGAGGACAAATCTGCTGTCAACGACACAATTGGAGCTCTTGAGATTCCCATGTTGTCGTATGTCGCTGTTGTGCAAGTAACTGATGCCCTATTAATTTTGTAATATTAATATTAACTAATATTTACTACTGATTTGAAACTTTTAAATATTCAATATTACTAGTTCTTTAAATAGTCAACATGAAAATGTATTAGTTTTTAAATAAATAACTCAAATTACTACAGGTCATTATTTCAGTTAAAGTTACAAAATGCTTTTATTTTTAAGTTAAAATTGGAAAGATTAGAAAAGTTCACGACTTCTCAAAGAATCTATTTGATGCTTTAAGAATTGCAAATTGCAATTGCAATGTTTATTTAAAGAGGGAATTGAAGCTAAATTTGCAAACCCTGACAAGATCCTGTACAAGAGAAAACTTGAACATTCTGTCCAATTTTATGTTGTCATTTTCAAGCACGTCCTAAAAAAAATTTTTTTTTTAAATTTGTCTTTAGTTAGGAAACTAATTGAAACAAATAGCTTCATCGACAAAGAAGAGAATAACGAAAAGAATTTCATGAAATTTAATCTTATTTTACTCTGAAAATATTGAAAGTATATATTTAGAATTTAGATTTAACCCTCGTTCTATGATGAAACGCTTTTCATGAAAAACAATTCTCAACAATTGTGATCCATTAAATCCCGCAATTTACATTTTAATGAATTTTGAATTTAAATCTTCGAATGAAAATTTATTATTATACAATATTCCATTTCATCACAAACCACCTATTTCATAGGGATTTAAATTTTTTAAATGTAAAAATCAATAACGTTACTTTGTAACGCCTTATCCAAAAGAAGTAACGAAGTAAATTTGTGACCAAAAATAGTAATTTGTTACAAGTAAAAGTACAGAAAATGTTCTGTTATTGTTACAAGTAAAAATTACAGAAATTAAAAAGTAATAATTACATGCACAGCACAATAATTGACACAACACTGACAATAATAACACCAATAATAATAATAATAATAATAATAATAATAATAATAATAAATAATAATAATAATAATAATAATTAATAATAATAATAATAATAATAATAATAATTACAACAACAACAATAATAACAACAATAAGAATAATAACTACAGAGACCACAACACCAACAACAAACCTGTAGGCTTCCTTTCTGACAATATTCTGTGATGATGGATTGGTTTGGATGGTCGATGCAAACACCAATAAATCTGACCACGTGATCGTTTTGAAGGTCCCTTAACTGAATAACGATAATCACTTGTTTAACATATTTAATTATTCATCAATCACATGTTTAAGAAATCTAATTAATCATCAAATCACATGATTAACATGTCTATTTATTCATCTTATACAAGTCGTATTCAATTTTAGCATAATTAATTATTCATCGACTTATTTTACTCAATATGCTTAACATATTCGGTTATTTATTAAGACGTTTAACATTTTTAATGTTCATCAATCATGTATTTAAAATTTAAATTACTCAAAAGTAATGAATATTAATGAGACCTTTTTAATTCTAATGAGGAGGGGCTTCGTAGGAGTGAATGGACGATCAAACTTTTTTATGGCAACAACTGTTGACTGAATGAGGTCATCTCATTAGCATATTTTACAAAATGAACGTACATGAATTTGCATAATTAAAACTTACATTATAATTTATTTATTTATTTGATTAAAGTCCGTCGTATAACAATGATGATTTGGACCAAACATGCCCTATACCTTATTAATGAATAATTTATAGTTCGTAAATAGAAACCTTTATCTTTTTCCGTAATTAAGTTATAAAAAAAATAAATTATTCTAATTAATTCTAATTTTGATAATAATTAAAGTAATTATAATAATAATAAAACATTATATAACCAGAGATAAAATGGTTTTGTAATAAAATATGCAGTTGTAAATATTAAACCTTGTAATGTCCAGTGGCTGTAAATATCTGCTTAATTCCAACTTCATTGGCGGGAAGTGTGTCCAGAGAAACATGGCTGCTAAAGGATCCCTTCTTCAAGGAATAAAGAAATATAACTAACATTATTGTTATTTATTATTAATATTATTATCATTATTATTATTATTATTATTATTATTATTATTATTATTATTATTATTATTATTATTATTATTATTAGTATTATTATTATTATTATTATTATTATTATTATTATTATTATTATTATTATTATTATTATTATTATTATTATATTATTATTATTATATTATTATTATTATTATTATTATTATTATTATTATTATATTATTATTATTATTATTATTATGATAATCATTTTATATATTATTATTATTATTATTATTAACAACGATTAAAACAATTGAAAAAGTTAATAAAAATTGAAAGTAGATTAATTAAAAAAAATAATTAAAAGTTGAATAATTACTAAAAATAAGTAAATAAATAATTAAATGACAAAATTAAAATAAACTGTTCAACTTACTCTAGCCAAGCTGTGAAGACTTGCGACTCTTTCAAGGTTTTTAATTCCAGAGGTCACGAAACTTATGTCCTCCCATTTGACCCGCCAATTGACCTCCGATAATTCTGCCTCCATCTTTATGTGCCTAAGGAATTGGCAGTTCATGGTGATGATGATTTGTGATGATGATGTTTTTTATGGTGATGGTGATTTGTGATGATGATGATGGTGTTTGTGATGATAACGACAATTTAAGATATCGATGAAATGATTCGTGATAGTAAGGCTAATGAAGATTTAAGTTGCAATGGCTTGTGTTGATAAGTATGCGATGATAAGGACGAAGACGACGACGACGACGAAGATGATTGTGAAGATTCTGGGTTCAATCGAGTTTCGCCCTTACTGTGCACCTCATGAGAGATGGTGATGATGATGATGATGATGATGATGATGATGATGATGATGATGATGATGATGATGAATGATGATGATGATGATGATGATGATGATGATGATGATGATGATGAGATGATGATGGATGATGATGATGATGATGATGATGATGATGATGATGATGCTGATGATGATGATGAATGATGATGCTGATGATGATGGATGATGATGATGATGATGATGATGATGATGATGATGATGATGATGATGATGATGATGATGATGATGATGGATGATGATGATGATGATGATGATGCGATGATGATGATGATGATGATGATGATGATAAAAGTGAATCGAAAGGTTATGCACTTGTTCCTCACCTGGTGCTATTAATCGTCACCTACCTGTACAGAAAGAGGATGGATGTGAGGACGATGAAGAGAATGATGCTCAGCACTATTGCTATTACGGCGCTGACTGGCAGTTTTTCTGTTCCAAAAAATTAAAAAAGTTATACTTAATAATAATAATAATAATAAATATAAATTATTTTTTAATTATTTCATCAATCTATTATTATATAGTCATTAAAATGTATTGATTTATATTAATCAAGGCCATCTTTTAAATAATCGAAACTACAATAATAACCAGTGTTGTAAAAATTACCTCATTTCGGTAACTAGTTACAAGTAAAAGTAATACCTCAAAAAGCTACTTAAGTATAAGTAAGAGTATTGTCTCAAAAATTTACTCAAGTAAAAGTTAAAAGTTACAGCGTCCAAAAGTTACTTTTAAGTAAAAATAACAAGTAACTTTGATGCCTCCATTATTGTGATCATACATCATTCCGTATTATTTAAAAGGAATTGTTTCTCTTATCGTTAAAACAATTACTGGTATTAACTGCTAGTACTAACAGTCATAAGTAATAACATTTGAACTAATGCATTCTTTGGGTGTTTTTATTATTTATTACATTACAATCACAAATTTTTGTTAATTTTTAACATAACTAAGTCCTCGAATAGTTTGTCACTCATTATGGTCCTTCAGCTGTTCTTTGTCATACCAGAAGAGCTGAATAACGTTCAACAGCTGCACTAGCTAGCAGAGGAGTGTTCAACTGGATAAATAATTTCTTCAGGGTATCGCTTCCAGTAATAATGTTCATGTCAACTGATCGGTCTCGAAGATACTGCATCAGAATATCAGTTGACCTTGTGCAATTGAAGAAACTGTCTTCAATACTGTCAGCATCAGATGAACGAGAGCTCAAAGCTCGTCCATCTTTGCTGCATTAGAAGATGCTATTTTGGCTACCAGTTTCTCATCAAGCTTGACAATCGTTAGCAAAGATATCCCATTTCCTTAACTTCTGTTGGATGCATGCGTTCCACGTGCTTCTTCAAGTTAGATGAAGAACCTTCATATGCTGAACATGTAGTTTTTGTTTCTGTTGGCAGAGTAGGCATACATACTTATATGATTTTCCTTTGATTGAAATCTGAACATTTTGTTCAAATACGGCCACGGACTATCTTCACCCTTGTTCCTCTTATCTTCGCTAACGACACTAAAAATGGCTTCAAATGAAGCCATACTACGATATATTAAATCTTATCTTATATTATTATATGTATACAATATTATATATTAAAAAAGCTTCGGTATGACTAATCAACAATTTCCGATTTAATACAAAAACGACCGGCGATAACCACAATAACAAAAGAGCGATGATCGGGAAGGGGAAGGTTCTCGAACGAACCAAAGAATAACAATCTAGAATTTAAATTTTTTTAAATAAATTAAACTAATTTAAAATGTTATTTATGTTACTTTGTAACGTCTTGCGCCAAAAAGGTAACGAATTAAAAGTATGACCAAAAATAGTAATTTGTTACAAGTAAGAGTACAAAATCTTTTTTGTAATTGTTACAAGTAAAAATTACCAAAAAATGTAATTAATTACAGTAACGAATTACATGTAATTCGATACTGCACAACACTGATAATAACGCTTTTTGTCTTTTGTAAAGCTATTTATAAAATTTAAGAACCACTATAAATAAAATTTGAAAAAATTTTAATTGATTTATAAGCAGTTAAATAATCAATAATTAAACAACCAAATTAACTAGTTAAGTAATTATTAATTAAACATCAAACCTTCAGGAGGGCAACCTCTCTTATCAAAACCACACTTTGGAATGTCAGGGGGCGGTTCAGTCCTGTTTGCTGGCCAATAAATGGCCCTTCCAACCACCCTCTCGTACTTTCGACTCCGCCCCAAATAATTCCCCACCACCTGAAACCAATTAAATTAAAGTTTTAAATGCCTACTTTAGTTGCGCTTGTTTGCGTTGCATAAAGAATTCATTGAAACGTTTGGATCGATAGAAAACTTTTTATGGAAAGACTATTTATGGAATCATCCTCGTAACCTTGGTAACCACTACCAACAACAACAACAACAACAA
>JAJTWR010000323.1:985000-995000 GCA_021613335.1 Whitmania pigra
TAATAATAATAATAATAATAATAATAATAATAATAATAATAATAATAATAATAATAATAATAATAATAATAATAATAATAATAATAATAATAATAATAATAATAATAATAATAATAATAATAATAATAATAAATAATAATAACGTTCGGTTCATCCCGCATCGCCAGTTCTGCTTACCAAAAATGTCCCACTTGGCACTCGCATTCGCATGTCCGACTCCAATCGAGCGAGACGGACGTCTTACCCATTTAAAGTTTGAGAATAGGTTGAGGTCTGTACGTCCCCAAGGCCTCTAATCATTCGCTTTACCGGATAAAACTGCTGTTATGAGCGCCAGCTATCCTGAGGGAAACTTCGACAGGAACCAGCTACTATGCGGATGAAGAGAAAGAACTTAAAACAACAATTAAATTCCTACAGAATTGGAAGTCTCCTGGATTAGATAAGATACACAACTTTTGGTTAAAATATTTGGTGTCACTTCATGGCCAATTGATCTCTGGTTATAATGAAATAATGAAAAATCCAATTAATATACCTGAATGGCTGACAAAAGGCATTACTTATTTGCTGCCAAAATCAAAGGATACTTTGCAACCGAAGAATTACAGGCCGATAACATGTTTACCAGTAATGTACAAAATTTTGACATCATTGATGTCGGAAAGGATTTATTCCTATCTTCATACAAACAACATCCTACCAGAAGAACAGAAAGGATGTAGAAAGAAAAGTAGAGGATGCAAAGATCAGTTACTTATTAGTCAGATGGTGATGCAACATGCAAAGAAATTCAAAAAAGATCTGTACGTTGCTTGGATAGACTACAAAAGGCGTTCGACAGCATCCCCCACTCATTGATTAAGCAAATACTGAAAACATTCAAAGTTAACAAAGTTATCAGAGATTTCATTGAGTGCTCAATGCTTAAATGGAAAACTACAATGATGCTAACGAGTGGAGATGGATGCATAAAAACTGGAATCATCCTTATCAAACGAGGAATATTTCAAGGAGACTCTTTGTCACCCTTACTATTCTGCATGGCATTGATACCATTATCCAATGCTCTGAGGAAAAATGGTAAAGGTTATATAATTCACGAACAGGAGTTAAGCCATTTGCTGTATATGGACGATTTGAAGTTATTTGCTACAAATGAAGAACATATGAAAACAAATTTGAGAATTGTTGAAAAATTTAGCAAAGATATTCAAATGGAATTCGGATTAGAAAAATGCGCTACAGTCGCGATAAAGAAAGGAAAGATCATTCAAGGAAAAAATATTCAGCTCAAAGATTCTCTCCAAATTAGATCACTAGATGCAGATGAACTTTACAAATATCTTGGCATGGAAGAGAAAGGTGGTGTAAACAACAAAGTCATGAAAGAAATTGTAAAAAAAGAATATTACCGACGAATAAGGAAAATATTGGCAACCGAACTCAACGCAAGGAACAAAATCATGGCCATTAACAGTTTGGCAGTGCCAGTTCTCACTTACGGCTTCGGAATAATCGAATGGTTAAAATCAGAAATAGATAAAATTGACAGAAAGACAAGAAAGATTCTAACAATAAATGGAATGCACCACCCGAGAGGTGATGTGCAGAGGTTGTACATTAAAAGAAAGAATGGTGGTAGAGGGTTACTTGAGATTTGGTCAGTATATCAACAGGCTATATTGGGTCTGTCAGAATATATCGAATCACAAAACAGTGGGTTAATCCAAATAGTAAAACTGAACGACAGTCTCAAGAAAAAATACTCAATCTTGAAAGAATCAAGCAAAATTCAAAATAAATACGCGCTGAAGAAGAACGTTGGAATGAAAATGACCGATGAATTAACAAAAAGGATGCAAGTAGAAAAGTTGGAAGAAATAAAAAGAAAACCCCTGCACGGACAGTTTCTGAGGAATGTGGAAAAGATAGGAATTAGTAAAGAACTGACAGTTTCATGGCTCAACCGTAGTGGATTGAAAGGGGAGACTGAGAGTTTAATCATAGCGGCGCAGGATCAGGCCTTGAAAACAAGATATTACCAAAAACACATATTGAAGCAAGATGTGAGCAGCTTGTGCAGATTGTGCCACAGAGCAGAGGAACACATAGGACACGTAATTGCAGGATGCCAGATGCTTGCTCCAACAGAATATACTGAAAGACACAATAAAGTTGCTGCGTACATCCATTGGAAAATATGTAAAAGTTTCGATGTCCCAGTAGTTGAGAAATATTATTTACATAAGCCTGATCCTGTGGTGAGTATCGATGACGTCACTCTTATGTGGGACCAAGGTGTACTAACGGACAGAACAGTACTTGCTAACAGACCGGACATCATATTTTTGGATAGAAAGGAAAATTGTTGCCTGTTGATTGAAATTTCCATACCTGACGACCAAAATGTTATAAAAAAATTAAATGAAAAAATTCTTAAATATAAAGATTTACAAATTGAAGTCAGTAGAATGTGGAAAGTTGAAGTCAAAACAATACCAGTCATCGTGGGAGCATTAGGAACAATTCCAGAAAACTACAGGAAAGAGCTGGAGCAGATCCCAGGAAGGCCGAACCAATATGAAATACAAAAGATTGCATTGAATGGAACTGCCCATATACTCAGAAAGATTCTGGGATGACATTTCAGTTAAACAAGAACGACAGAATTTTTGTTTTGTTTTGTTTCGACTTTATTTTTAGGATTTAAGATGACATGCATGCTAGTTTTGTTGCCTGTGGACTCTTGTTGAGACCTGGCGTCATTGACTTTCCGACCGTTGCGGTTGTGTTGAATTAATAAAAATAATAATAATAATAATAATAATAATAATAATAATATAATAATAATAATAATAATAATAATAATAATTATATAATAATAATAATAATAATTAATTATAAAGCGCCAAATTGTAGTTCTTGAATATAATGGAATCTATGAGGTTTTTTTTATCTTTATTCATATTTAAGATTGTGTGGCAAGGACATTAATAAGAAGCTTTAAAAACAATAATAATAATAATAATAACATATTTGTGATCGATTTAATAATTTAAATAATTTAAACAAATTCCAACATCATTTAAATTTCACAGTTTAAAATTGAACAGTTGAAAATCAAATCATCCAAGTGCAAGACGTGTAAATAAACCCATTTTAATAAAAAATAATTGCTAATAAAAATTAATTAAATTAAAAATTAAAATTGATTATAAGTTAAAAATGAAAGTCTCTCATTTCATAATAGAAGCAAAACTGACCTCAAAAATTCCAGTTTTTGGGTCCATGTTGAGGATGGAGTAATCTTCCTCTCTGTCTCCATTGGCATCGATGCTCACCTCTCCCGATATGCCTGAGTGAAGAATGGATGGATGGATGGATGGATGGATGGATGAGGTGGATGGATGGATGGATGGATGAATGGATGGATGGATGGATGGATGATGGATGGAGGATGGATGGATGGATGGATGGATGAATGGATGGATGGATGGATGGATGGATGAGAGGATGGATGAATGGATGGATGGATGGATGGATGGATGGATGGATGGATGGATGGATGAGTGGATGGATGGATGGATGGATGGATGGATGGATGAATGGATGGATGAATGGATGGATGGATGGATGGATGGATGAGTGGATGGATGGATGGATGGATGGATGGATGGATGGATTTTATTCCAATGCATTTATGATTTAATGCCGTTTATTAAATATAAAAATTGCGATTTAAGCTGCTTGATAATCATAATAACATTCGATAATACTAACTATTATGACATCGGGCATCATCGACTTGGACATGGAACATGACACGAAAGTCAAAAGAAATGCGACATTTGAATGTTGAATAAATGTTGTTCCAATCTCAATATTGCATCCAGCTACAAATGCCTTCACATCGATCTCGAAGACGAATTGATGACATTTCAAGAGAAGTTGTGGCAACCAGCAATCTTACAAAATTTCGAAAGACTACACAAATTAGAGTCACTGTTATTTTTTTTACGCATTATTTTTAAAGTAATTGGTATTTATTACTTTCACTTGCCACCGAATGTAGCAAAACAAATCTCTACCTGTGGCAGTGTATTTACAAAAACATTAATCATGTATCTTGGACTTTTTTATTATGACTTTTCTTTCATAACATTTTTTTTAGTCGCCATTTTTTAGGCTGACACCAAACATTTTGGTGAGATGTTAAGACGTGTCTGTTTTCATATTTGTGAGGCCAAGAAAATTTTAAATAAAAATTAAAAAAAAAAAATTTTTCCGAAATTGTCAGATCGTTTATGCCACAATATGTGTATAATCCAGGATTGGTCCATAATCGAAGTCCCACTAATAACGTACATTCGTTAACAGCCTTTAAGGCCGAGATAAGAGCAGCCGTTCGTAAACGACCCCCAAAGGACAGGGGAGATACTTTTTTGCGGGTTCCTCAGCACTGGTGTCCTAAAAATCGAAAAAAAAGTCCGTTGGAAATTCAGGAAGCGCCTCTATAACAACAGCTAACAATCAGGAAGAACAAGATTAAAGTAGTTTCTTAATAGATTTATTAACTAGGCTTTTATTTAGTGAATTGAAAAATATTTGGAAAAGTTATAAAACTCTAGCTGAGAAAAGAGTGTGGCTGTCAAAGTGTGCAGCAACAGCGACAAATCCCAGTTTGGACGAAGTTCACGAGATGCTGGATGGTAATGACATTCTTATGTTTTCAAACATCAGAAGTAATTGTGCTAACCGACCAGTTCATCAAATTCATCAGTTCAGTGGTGGTGTTCCACTATTTTCTAAAACCATTTTATGAATTTGAATGAAATTATTTTTGAAATTTCTACTATTTGTTGTAATACGTCACTAAGGTAAGCATGCTTTATTGAACTGTTGCTTTAAGTTATTCCTGAGGTTATATATTTGTAATTTCTTGCAAAATATTCTTTTATCTTCTCACGTACAAAATTCTCAAATTCTTCCAACGTCTCGGTAGACATGCACTCTCCCCATGAAAAAAGAATATTTCAGTTATTTATTAAGTTATTCAGTTAATTCAAATATTATTCGATATTTTTTTTTCTGCTTTGCAGCCATTAAAGTAAAACAGAATTTTGATTGGACATTGTATGATTGTATAATAAATACATTTTGATTATTAAATTAATAAAAATTAATCTTTAATTTCAACATTGCACTATTCACTAAATTCGAGTTAATTATTTTTATTCAAACAGGCTTTATTTAAACTGTCTTGCACATAAAAATAATAAAATGATTTAAATAATAGAGGGGCATCTGAATTTTCCTTGCACATCTCATATCTTGTTAGTTCAGATTCAACGATGATGCAACCAATGCACCTTGAGATGTTTAATGTCTCCAAAGATGACTTGACAACATTGGCATTGTTTACATCTTGCTTTGAAATAACATTGGATACCAAACTAACCTTGTATATATATATATATAATATATTCTTATATTATATATAAATATATATAATAAATATAACTTATAAATATATTATATATATATATATTAAAAATATAATTTCATATATATATATATGAAAGCAATAATATAATATCCAGCAAAAAAAAACCTTTTGTTCGATTAATTCCAATAATTCAAAAGGTTTTGAGTTTTATTCAACCGTAAAGTGCTGTAAATTGGGAGCTTGTTGAATAATAATAATAATAATGATAATAATAATAATAATAATAATAATAATAATAATATAATAATAATAATAATATAATAATAATAATAATAACAATAATAGAAGTGATAATAATAATAATAACAATAATAGAAGTGATAATAATAATAATAACAACAATAATAATAGAAACAATAATAATAGAAATTATAATATTAATAATAATAATAATAATATCAGTGGGAACGAGATAAACAAGTAATTAGTAGTCCACCCACTGAAAGCATAATTTCACGATGAAAATAACAAAGCTGGTCAGTTTGCAGTTTCCAACGAGAAATAAATCCTTTCAATGTGAAGGTGATTGGAGCAACCTTTGCATTAACGATATTGAGAGGCCGATTTTGAGTGTTCAAGTTATTACTAGTTAAGACTATTATTATTAAGTTATACATTATAAATGTGATTGTTTGGGTTGATTATTTTGTAGAATAATGAAACTTTTTACTAAATAATATTTTTTTAAAAAAATAATAAAACGTTTTATTAAATAATAATTTGAAAATAAATTTTATCTGATGAAAGTGTTCACCGAATGATTGAGTGAACGACAGGAATAAATTTAAAATGACGATATTTCATGAATGAAATATAAATTTCTGATTTTTTTATTCAAATTATTTAAAAAAAATTTGTACATTATAACAATAACGGATAATACATTAAAATAGTTTTTTTTAAGTTTGACTTAAATTGTAATTAAACTAATAATTAATATTATACCCAATTCAATTGTATTTGCATGTTGTTATGTAAACTTAATATGTCCATGTTATTATTTATAGGTGTACAAAAACAAACTGTCCAATTTAAATGACAAATTGAGGATTATTTTCACCGATGAGTGTTCAAAGTCTTCGTTGAGAATGATGAACTACAGCAGAGGGATCTTCTCAAAAAGTTAAAAAGTTCAGAAGTTCACAAAGGAATTTGGTCTCCTATGATGGACGAGTGGAACATCTGCAGATGACTGACCCGTTAGAAATAAAAAGATTTCATTGAAAGGTTGAAATGCTTCTGCTCATTGATAAATGTAATAAGTAATAGTAATAAAGTAATTAATTTAAAATACTTTTGCATTAGTAAAGGAAATACTGTAATACAAAATACTTTTGCATTTATTAACATAGTGATAACATTTAAAAAAGATACAAATATTAAACATAAATATTAATAAATTATTAAAATGCAATTACTTCTGCATTAATAAATTGAATAACCACCGAAATGAGACTGGGAGTATGGAATACTTTAAAAGAAGTCTTAAAATAATTTAAAAGCTAAATAATTTTTAAAATAAATTTCCGAAAAAAATAAATAATCTGTCAATAAAAAGTTATTGAGTGAAGCTGACACGCGATATAAACAGTTGCCATTTTAGTTTTAAGAGAATTTGAGAGATTGACAAATATCCCAGCTCCATGACTTAATTCATGTGCATCTTCAAAAGGACTTTAAATTTTGATTAATTCATTGATTATCTTTAAATCGATATTTTTAAATTTTGATTTAAAAAAAAAATTAATAAAAACGAAAACAAACTTTTCCACCTAATCATGGATTTAAGGTCGGAAAGCCTTCCAAATCATTCACCAGCCTCATCACTGAGAGTCATTACGTGGGTCTACTTTATTGTTCTGTTTTTATTTTTATTATTATAATTATTATAATTATAATTATTATTATTATTATTATTATTATTATTATCATTATCATTATCATTATTATTATTATTATTATTATTATTATTATTATTATTATTATTATTATTATTATTATTATTATTATTATTATTATATTATTATTATTATTATTATTATTATTATTATTATTATTTATTATTATTATATTATTATTATTATTATTATTATTATTATTATTATTATTATTATTATTATTATATTATTATTATTATTATTATTATTCTCTTTCCTTGGAAACTGAAGCAGCCAGGGAGAAAGGTGGGTTTCACGGTTGATTAATTTCGAAGTTTTCCACGAAATTGATGAAAGCTCCTTGACAAAGTAAGGATTGTAAGAGCTTAAGATCTCCTTATCCTTTACGATTGCGCGTGATTTTACGGGACATTTGTTGATTGATGATGATGACGATGACGATGACGATGACGATGACGATGATGATGATGATGATGATGATGATATTCAAAAGATGAAAATGGCAATCAGAAATAAACATTTGTCATTGAAATGTGTGATGCACGTGCGGCATCAATAAGTTCCATGTCACAATAAAGAGCATAACTTGAATAGCATGTGGGGGGCCATGATGATGAATTGTTGTTGGTTGGATGATTAATGATTGTTAGTCAATAATTGATTGTAATCAATAAAATACTGTAATTAAAACGATAATAATAACAACTACAACTGCAACAATAAGAACAACAACAACGACAATAATAATAATAATAATAATAATAATAATAATAATAATAAAATAATAATAATAATAATAATAATAATAATACAACTCACAAATCCACCCACCTTTGAAAGTCCTATTCCACATCCTTCTTGTAATTTCACTTCCGTTTCTCGGATCGAGACCTGCGTGGATGGTTTCGTTTGCAGCCAACGAGTAAAGGATGAGGGCGTCATGGAAGGATCCCACGTAATCATTCACCTGTGACGGAATTTATTTAAGTGTTTATTTTCACAATTTATTTAAGGAAGCTTTTTTGATTGAAATTATTTCTAGAATTGTTTTTTAAATATTTTCTCGTGAAGTTAAAAATTGATTGAGATGTAATAATAAATTAATGGATAAAAAATAAGATCGGTGAATAAAATTTTTTTAAGCACACTGTCAAGTAGCGTAATAAATGATATTTAATAAATAAATTGTGATAATGTGTTAAAATATTTGAAATAACTGAAATGATTATCATGCATATGTTTCTCTGAATATGGTCAATAAAAATGATTATTTGTTAGGCATATTTGTTGTTGAAGCAAAAATTAATGTTTCAGTAAAACTGGTACATTTAAAAAATTATTTATTGTGCTATAAGTGCCGGAATATTTAAAAAAAAATTGTTTCAGCAAATACCTGAAATATTTAAACAGTTATGCAATCTGGAATAAATACTGGAATATTTAAAAAGTTATTTATTCTGGAATAAATAATGGAACATTAAATAGTAATTTATTTACAAGACATGAAATGAGTGTTGGTCATAAATTATTTTTACAAATCCTTCTTTTTTTTTCGCGATTGATGACAAAGCATTGAAACTTATAAATCATTGCCAATGTCAACCAATAAATTACAATATTCAGGTAAATTGGAAGCTTAATGGTTATTAAATTAATAACATTATTAAATTAATAACATTATTAAATTAATAACATTATTAAATAATAACATTATTAAATTAATAACATTATTAAATTAATAACATTATTAAATTAATAACATTATTAAATTAATAACATTATTAAATTAATAACATTATTAAATTAATAACATTATTAAATTAATAACATTATTAAATTAATAACATTATTAAATTAATAAATTATTTTTTGCTTTTTATTCCATCTTTACGATGTTACAATCCGTTATTGTATTCAAATTATAATATTAACATTCTGTTATTATTTAAATATTTAAGTTATTAAGTTGTGTTATTACGAATGACAAGATTTACGTATTATTCATATTATAATATTTATGGCTCTATCATTGTATTCATGTTGTGATATGAACGTCATGTTAATCATCTTCATCTTCATCAACTTATTTTCATCTTATCGCCGTTGTCGTCGTCATCATTCATCATCATCAGCAGCAGCATCATCAACATCATCATCATTATCATCATCATCATTATCATCAGCATCATCATCATCAGCTCATCACAATCATCACCATGCAACAACAAACCCATCACTCTCCTGCTCAGGTCAATTCGTCAGGGGAAATAAACATTAAGATTTGCAAGCTCGTGTAAATATTAACGGAGAAATTAATATATTTAATAATCCTTAAAAAACAATATTTCCTTGATTCTTATATGCAATGTTATTAAACATAAAAAAAAAGATAAATTATTAACAATAAACCGACCTCATCTCCGTAAACATCCTTGCCATATTTCGTGTACGACCTCTTCCTGACCTCTGTCGAGAATTCTCGATATTCGGGACTGTCCTGTCTCGATAGCGTTACAGTCATGAGGGTTTCAAAAGCTTTTCTGGCTTTCGAGTTCAGTTCTTCTGAGTCTTCTGCTCTGAACCACGGTCGTTC
>JAJTWR010000323.1:997500-1002500 GCA_021613335.1 Whitmania pigra
TTTTGTTGAATTTGTTGGTCATTTTTGTTAATGAAATTAATTGATTAATTGATTTTGACAAATAGGTGAATTGGTTGTAATCAATTGGAATTAATTGGTTAATTGATAGTAATTAATTGGTTAATTGATTGTAATTAATTGGTTGATTGATTCTAATTAATTGGCTCTTTTTTCCAGAGCTTCAACGTGATTTATTGTTGTAGATAACAAACTAATTAATTAAATTGAAAGAAATTCATAAAATCTAATTAATTAGTCATGTTGTAGATAACAAACTAATTAATTAAATTGAAAGAAATTCATAAAATCTAATCATTTGCTTTTCAATTCAAGTGTTATTTCAGAAATAACTTTATATTTAACAAGAAAATAATTTAGCTTTGATATTCATTCCAGAGGTCATATGTCAATTACGATATATCAGTTTCGAGGTGGAAGCAGGGAAGATAGTTTTTTCGGATTCATCATCGTAATCATCATCATCGTCATCGTCATCGTCATCATTGTCATCGTCATTGTCATCATCATTATCGTCATCGTCATCATCATCATCATCATCGTCATCGTCATCATCGTCATCGTCATTGTCATCATCATCATCGTCATCGTCATCATCGTCATCGTCATCATCGTCATCATCGTCATCGTCATCATCATCATCATCGTCATCGTCATCATAATCATCGTCATCGTCATCATTGTCATCGTCATTGTCATCATCATTATCGTCATCGTCATCATCATCATCATCATCATCGTCATCGTCATCATCGTCATCGTCATTGTCATCATCATCATCGTCATCGTCATCATCGTCATCGTCATCATCATCATCATCGTCATCATCGTCATTTTCATCATCATCATCGTCATCGTCATCGTCATCATCATCGTCATCATCATCATCGTCATCGTCATCATCATCATCGTCATCATCGTCATCGTCATTGTCATTGTCAACATGTTGAAGCTTAAAATAGAATCCCTCATCTACTTCTCCAATTTGAAAAAATTCTTCAGCCACTCAAAAGATTAATTCCTACGTGAGTTATTTTAATTTTAATTAACATTTTATTGCAATTTTTGATAGTAATTTCATTGCAATTGCAGTTTTTAAAGGTTAAAATACAAAATGGAATTATACAATTTTTATTTTTATTTTTCAGTAATTAAAAATCCATTTATAATTTGCAATTATTAATTTTAAAATTTCAGAATTAACTGGTTAACATTGCAGTACGATGAAACAAACCACAACTTAACTTAAAACAGCCTAACTTGACCACAAACAAACAATTAAAATTCCTTTTGAATGCTTTCGAAATGAAGCGGAAAATGAAATTATGTCTCAATATTTTGACAACCTATTTATTTTTGTAGTGCAATTGTGAGTATGTGTAATGTGAGTGAAAGTTTTTGTTCACAAACCTCTAAGGCATTTTCAATGATGATTGAAAGTGATTTTGATGTAAGTTGTCAATTAAATATCTACGTACAGATTTTAAGAGGCCGTTAATATACACTAACGTAAAAGTCTGATTAAGTATTGATTGAAATAAGTTTAGATTGATTGAAATAATTTTAGATTGATTGAAATAATTTTAGATTGATTGACATAATTTTAGATTGATTGAAATAATTTTAGATTGATTAAAATAATTTGAAATTGATTGAAATAACTTGAGATTGATTGAACGTGTGCCAGATGAATTTCAAGTAAAGTTCCTTGGTGGAACACGTTTCAATTCGATTGACGAGGAACAAACACATTCCTTCAACTTCATTCTTCAGCGATGGTTGAATTTCAATTAAGTGGTTCTTACAAATATATTTATTTTAATTTATAATAATAATAAATATTTAATATCCTATAAAAATATTTATGAATCAATTGATAAATAATATTGCATTAAAAGAAATATTGTTAATATAAATTATGAATAACTTTTAAACCATTTTAAATCACGTAATTAAAAATAAATAATTAGTTATAAATAGTTAAAATAAATATTTTTCGAAATCAAACAAATAGTCTGAAGTAGATATTTGTTTCTATGATTCACATTATTCCAACAAAATATTAAATACAAATTATTAGATACTTGAATTGGTAATTGAACTAATTTGAATTAATTGATTAATTAATTGTCTATGCATATATTTGAATATATTAACAAATGCTTAATAACTACTACTACTTTGCGTGATTTAATCACAAATGCATTTCTTAAATTGCACATTAAATTGTAATTTTTATCAAAAAAAAGCAGATAAATGTTACTGGATTTATTTAGTTGGCTTAAACTTTTCAATGCCAGATAATCCGACTTAAAGTGTTGAATTGCAAAGATGTTGTTGTAATTTTTAAAATTCAAAAAATTTTAATTTTAAAATGGTTACCCTTTGAACAATGTCAAAGGCGTGAAAAATGTTTGTGATTGAAATGTCATTACCAATGTCGTCATCATCATCATCATCATCGTCATCTTCATCGTCATCGTCATCGTCATCGTCATCGTCATCGTCATCATCATCATCATCATCATCATCATCATCCCATCATCACCATCATCAACATCATCTTCGGTCCTTATAGCTGTTGAGCATCTGAAGTACTGGTACAAGCACTGTACTCAAAGCGTTCAAATGTGACTTCGTTGAAGCAGTTTAAAATGCTATTTCTGTCGCATGGTTTCCTTAATAATAATAATAAGAATAATAATAATAAATAATATAATAATAAGAATAAGAATAATAATAATAATAATAATAATAATAATAATAATAATAATAAATAATAATAATAATAATAATAATAATAATAAGAATAATAATAATAATAATAATAATAAATAATAATAATAATAATAATAATAATAATAATAATAATAATAAGAATAATAATAATAAATAATAATAATAAATAATAATAATAATAATTAATAATAATAATAATAATAATAATAATAATAATAATAATAATAATAATAATAATAATAATAATAATAATAATAATAATAATAATAATAATAATAATAATAATAATAATAATAATAATAATAATAATAACAATGAAGTGAATAAATTAATTAACAATATTTATAGTAATTCATTAAGAATTTGAATACGTTTAACTCCTTGTAATTTGTGATATTATTAATAATTAAATAAATTAAATAATTAAATACTCGGCAGCTTAAGTCTTAATTTAAAAATCAAAGAATACAAATTTTTAAGCAATTTCTTTAAAATCCAAAAAACCCATGCAATTCAATTTAATTTATACAAAAAAAAAATAACAAAAAACTGAACCAATAAGTTAATGCATTACGTAATATAATGTAAAACATTTTTTGAACTTAACAACATAATGTGCTTCAATGAATGATTGAATGAATGATTGAATGAATGATTGAATGAATGATTGAATGAACGATTGAATGAATGATTGAATGAATGATTGAATGAATGATTGAATGAACGATTGAATGAATGATTGAATGAATGATTGAACGAATGAGATGAATGCACGCAATGTTTGCTTGGGGTTTGTGTTCGAATGTTTGAGTTGTTCATCATTATTATTCCTCATGAATACAAAACATGAATTGCTTGTTGCTAGGTTATCGATTGAAACAGCTGATTAAATATCTATCCAACCACAAACATGGGTGATGATAACGACGATCTAGATGATGATGTTGATGATGATGATGCCTAAGATGATGATGATGATGATAACAAAGATGGTGATGATGGTGATAACGAAGACGATGCTGTCTAAACAAGTGAGTTTATACATACACATCCTTCTAAATGGGCCAATGTTACTTGGAGTAAAATTATGTCAAAATTATTTTCCACTTTTCCAAAAATAAATTGGACTTTAGTGTCCATTTCAAAGAGCTGAAGAGTAATATCTGATAATGAATTTGATATTTTCTTAAGTTATTCATTATAAAACATAATTGTATTAATTAAAAAATATTTGCTTCCAATTCAAGACAACAAGACAAAGTTATAACACTTTAAACTATTTTTCGCTTAACAAAAACAATTTTCATTATTCACCAACTCCGACCTCTCCAATACAGAATTTGACATTTTAAAGATCATCGTAAATAAATAAATAAACACTCCGCTCATAAATTATGCTAACGAGCTCATACAATATTCATAAACAAAAAAAAAAAAAAGCTTAACAATTACAACTCCCCAACGAAGAACACTTACTCCTGGCTCTCTGAGAAGCCGAGGTGAGGATGCTCTGATAAGAACTGTTTTTTATCGCCCTTCTCCACAACGCCTTCCTGGTGGAAAAGTGGACCTCGTCGTAAACAGCCTCCATGAGGAAATAGCAGCTTCTGGTGCCCTCGACATGGTGGTTCTCGGACTGACGATTGCCCTTCTGGTCGGAGGCTTTCCTCCACGTTTCCTCCCCCAAAGAGTCCTCATAGACGAACCCTACGTGCCGCCAATTGAAGCATTTCCTGAGCGTTTCGACGAGAAAAAAGCCCAGTTTGTTGTTCGGGCTGGACATGCGAGTGAGTAGCTTGTAGTCCCCCTTGTCCGTGAACGCCTTTATGGTGGCCCCGGCACCGGCCGTGGTAACTGGGATGTTCCAATAAGGGGAGTAGCGAGCCACCGGCGCTAAAGAGTATTCGCAGGCCGGTCCGACAAAGAGATTCACGGATTTGTTCACGTACATGTCGAAGGCCGCCATCGGAGCTACGTGATCGCTGCACTTGGAGTCTGCAAATATGAGCTTCAGCCTCCAAACTACCCTTTTCAACAAACATTTGTCATCATCTCGACTCGAGTTTTTTCTCAGATCCTCACTTCCTCTTCCACTTCCTTCTCTTCCTCCTCCTTCATCTCCATCATCGCTCACTGCGACTTTTTCCCAGCCTACGAGGCCGTACTTGTTGATCGAATCAACTGCACTTTCTATTCCCGGTCTGATCTTGGGCATGGACCAGTGGTAGGAATTGTTGAAAGTT
>JAJTWR010000323.1:1007500-1025000 GCA_021613335.1 Whitmania pigra
AGCTTGCAAATCGAAGAATATTTTCACACAGAAAACATTTCAAAGTTGTTTACGAATCGCTAATTGAGGTTGAGTTGTTAAATATAATAACTTCTTATTGCTATCCTTGGATTTAATTGGTTTCATCATCATCATCATCACCGTCATCGTCATCATCGTCATCATCATCATCATCATCATCATCATCATCACATCTAACGCTTAAATACTCGTCATCATCGAAATATTAAACAGAGCCGTTACTAGAAGAAGTAAAATATATTTTAAAAAATATTAATAAATAAATAAGTTATTGAGAATTTGTTGACTTTTCCTCAGCATTTGTTCGATATGAAAATGGAAATGTCATTTCATCATTTTCATGTCATCAATGTCGTCATCATCAACATCATCATCATCATCATCATCATCCTCATCATCAACATCATCATCATCATCGTCGTCGACCTCGTTTGTCAGTAGTTTCGAATCTTGAAGAAATTTATGCACGCAGAAATTATGTTTGGTCACTTTTGGATCGAAATGATACTTCTTGATACAAATATTAGTTTATGATACAAATATTAGTTTAATGATACAAATATTAGTTTATGATACAAATATTAGTTTATGATACAAATATTAGTTTATGATACAAATATTAGTTTATGATACAAATATTAGTTTATGATACAAATATCATATTTTTGTGATACCATCGATGGACGTTTGCCGAAAGCAAGAGAACACAGAGTAAAAAGGTCTATTTGCTAAAAATGTCATTACGACGTAAAAATGGCAATTGCTTCTTTCATTACATCGTAATTGTAGGTCTCATCTGAATTTATGGCAATCAACAAACAAATATATAATAAATAGCTAATTATTATTTAATCCATTAAAACAAGACTTCTAATGCTTATTTCTTGCATGGAAATTGAATTGATTGACTTTAGTTCTTAGTTTGAATCTTTTACAAAATACATTTAATCAATTAAATGTTCATAGTGACATAAAAGTTCTTGAGGAATTTTTTGTTTATTAATTAATTTTATTATTAATGTAATTACAATTACACAATCAAATTAATGTCTAACGTTTGTATAATTTCATTCTATTAATTTCACCTCCAAATCATAAAATAAAAAAATAATGCTAGACAATATTTGTTTTTAAGTTAATGTTTCGAAATGTAATGTACAGAAATTGTTAAAATGATTTAAAGCTTCGGAAAAAAGCGATTAGTAACAATTACTTCTTCAAAATGAAGAATCGTTGGACATTCTGAGGAATTGAAAGAACTGTTTCAGGAGACGTTTTAAGAACTGAACTTAAAAATGAGATTTGGATGAGGTTCAAAAATAACTAAACTATATGAGTTAGATCATTATCAAATTATTATTAATATTATCATTGTTAATATTATTAATTAAATTAAGTTGTTATGCTAGACTTATTCTTTAAAATTCATGTCAAATGTAAATATCATATTTGAATCAATTCATTCATTTGTTTATTCACAGTTAGTTTAATCGTTGAAGGATAAAAGCTTCGACATAAAATGACAATTCATTTTGAAATTACTTCAAAAGAATTTCTATTAAAATTATATTTCAAGCAACATTGGGCCATAAATTTGCTGAAACAATTTCATAACATTTTAGTGCAAATCATAACACTATGACGTAATATAATAATATAAATAAGCTAATTTATTTTACGCCGCAAGCTCTCATCGTTCTGACTTCACGAAGAAAAGAGTTTTCAGCTGACTTGCAAATAATAAGTCAATGTCATTGAACGTGTAATAAATTAATATCTTAATTAATTATTACTAAATGACTTGATGCTCATTAATAATTATAAAACCAATTTAATATAAATTACTTTATCAATATCTAAGTATTTATAAATTGCAGAAACATTGTATTTTGTTAGGGTTTCAGTTTTATTTTTATTATTATTATTATTATTATTATTATTATTATTATTATTATTATATTATTATTATTATTATTATTATTATTATTATTATTATTATTATTATTATTTATTATTATTATTATTATTATTATTATTATTATTATTATTATTATTATTATTATTATTATTATTATTAGTATTATTTCTTATTATTATAAGACAGCACGAGATTTCTATCCATGCAATCACACTCACGGCTTAAGTGGGCCATCTTAAGTCATCGTGAAATTGTTTGACCACGAAGAACGATTAAATGAGATTTAAAAATTAAGAGCCACATAAATGCCATCCAAAAAGCACTCTATTTGATTGTCTAGATCAGGGATGTGCAATATTTCACAACGTTGGCCCACATTTGAACTTTGTAACAACAATGAAGAAATAAAATGTACTCTTATGGTAACTATAATAAAGTTATGTAAGTAATTTATTTACTAATAATGTGAATGCATTTGATACTAAAAACGTGATATTCAAATATAGTGGAGCGCTTAAGAGATTTAAATTATTTATGTAAATTGAAAATTTAATAAGAAGAAATTACTTGAAGTAAAAATTATGAATTTAAAAATATTAATTTAAATTAAAGATTGAAAATTAGGTTTTGGAGGTCTTTCCATTTTAAATAAAATCACAAAAACTTTAATTTATAAAAAAAGAGCGAAAATGTTCGAGTGTTTCTCGAATATTTCTGCCACTTTCAAGTTCAGGAGAGCGACGTTTTAGGAAATGCTATTCGCGTTGCAGACATTTGTTGCAAATATTTGCAACAAATATTTGTTGCATACATTTGTTGCAAACATTTATTGCAGACATTTGTTGCATTCGACAGAAGCACAAGCCATGTTTTTCAATTGTTTCCACTTTTTCAATATTCGTGTATTAAATTAATTATTAATTATCAATATTCGTTTATTAATTTAATTGAATTAATTCGATCAAGGCAAAAAGTGATGTGAGTAAAATGTGATGCAATCCATCAACCCTTTTGAAAGCATTGCAAATTTCTGTGGTAATTATGTCTACCGAAAATTTCTTGTTTTTGGTTTCTGGATGTAAAATAAAAATAATAATAAATTTGTCTTCAACAAAACACAATCTATAGAAGCAAATGTGAATGTCCAAAAATTATGAGGTAAAATATTATTAATTATCACTAAATGCACCTCAATGCACCTCAATGCACCTCAATGCACCTCAATGCATAGATATTTCTCAATCCAGAGAGGGGAGTAAAAATAAAATGCCATGGGCAGTGCAAGATTAAGCATTGGCGGGAATTTTGAAAATTTGTAGCAGACGATTTCAAGAATTCCTTTAATGATTGCATGCCTTAAGGAAGTACTTTATTTGAGTTTAATTGCAGTGAATGCAGTTCTATTCTCGAAAGCTTTCATTTTTAAATTTTTTTGATATAATCATCAAAAGTTACATAATGTTACATTTTTTATTTGTAAATTGCAACACCTAAAGCAAAATAATGATTCATTAATACAAATTAATAATAATAATACGTGATTATAAATTTAAAATAATAAAAATAGAACATAATAACGATAATAATCATAATAATAAAATTTATGAAACTCGATGAACTCTTGAAGTCCTGGGAATTCCATTTGCGTAAAAAATATCTTTTCGCATGAAAGAAGTGAAGATGAACAAGAACCTGAAGGAAAAATCGTGGGTGGTCTCATGTCCGCCCTCTTGAAAGAAGCAACAGGTGCCCTTAAAAATAACATTTCTAAGGAACCTCTTCGAGGTAATACTTGCAGGTTTTTTTACGATTTACAGGTAGAGGTTGTTTGTAACTATATTTATAGTGATTGTGTTACTACTTATTATTATTATTATTAATAGTATTGTTATTATTATTATTATTAATTGTTAATTTATCTACAAGTTTAAGAAAAAATTAAGACTATAGGAAATAAGTGTGTCAATAAGTTAACTGATGTTATTGATTGTTATTTATAATTAATAATTAAATTAATTGATGTTATTGATTGTTAATAATTGTTAATAATTCAATAAACTGATATTATTTTAAGCCAGCATAATAAATTGTTTATTTAATATTTAAATTATTGTTATTTTTCATAGTTCACTTGATACGAATGAGGAATATTGATAAGTTGTGACGTCATGAAATTGAGACCTAAAAGAAAGTTCATCGCGATGTCAAGATAATTTTATTGCTTTTATTCAGTATGATTAATTTAAGTCAATATTAATTTATTATTAAGTTAATATTACTTTATTATTAAGTTAGTATTACTTTATTAGTAAGTTAATATTACTTTATTATTAAGTTAGTATTACCTTTTTATTATGTTAATATTATTTTATTGTTAAGCTAAAAGTTTGTAAATTAAAATAACTTTTTCAAGACAGGAAACGAACAAGTTAAAATGCGAAAGCGTTCAATTTAAATTTTTAAAATTAAATCAAAACTAAATTTAATCATTTTCTCAAAAAACAAGTTTAAAGCTTATTACTTTTTAATTATATTTTAAAATAATTATTTTTTTAATATTCATTAATTTTGAATTAATTACACTTCTAGTTTCTCAAAAAAAACACTGAACACTCTTAAATTTCAATTTTTTGATTAAAAAAATTAAATTAAAAAGTAATTTCAAATTTATTTGCCACATGCAATTTAATTGTAATCTGATCACTTTTGCAAAAGTTTTTCAAATTAAATTTCTTATATTTTCAATATAAGTATTTGTCAAAGGTTTTCTCAATTAAAAATTATTTCTTAAAAATAAAACTTATTTGCCAAATAAAATATTTCACAACATCGATTAAAATAAATAAATCATTGGAAAGTTTTACTTTTTTAACAATAAAAGTGTTTAATTACTTTAATATATTGAAATTAAATTTATCTCAATTTGTCAAATAAATTGTTTTTTAATATTCTGTTGTAACTTCCATTTTGTCATCTTAATGGTAATTATGATGATTATTATTATTATTATTATTATTTAACAATTAATTTAATACAAATGTAAGTAAAACCTTACTAAAAGTTTTTTCTTAAAAGGTGAACAAATAATTTTTTAGCTTCTAAATTAAACAAAAGTTTTATCTGAAAGAAGCAGTGGTCTTAAAAATTGAAAACCCAGGAATTGTTTGAACCCTCTGTGACCTTTTAACGATTTCAAGTCTTAAAATATGTCTCGGCATATCTTTATTGAAATTTCATATTTAAATTAAAAACTTAATATTTAAATTTACACTGAAATTTATTTATTTGATATTATATTTATGTAATTTCAACTTTAAATTACAATTTGTTGGCATTCTCAGTGGTCAGTAATAATTTTCTTATCAATATTTCATATTAATCTCTAAAAACATTTTCCACAATTCTACTTTTTTTCATTTCTTAAATTCCCATTTATTCCTTCATTTTCATCACTTATTCATCGAAGGAACCTCCTAAAATTTTAAATTTTAAAGTTTAAAAAGTTTAAAAATTAAAAAAAAACTAAAATCTTTTTGAAAAATCCAACAACCTGCATATTCTGCTCCAACTTCTGACGCGAGAAGTCTGTGATACTCGGTGTTGTTGAGCAGCGAATGAATGTCCAATCTGATGTTTATCTGCTTCTCCTGGAATGACTGGAGAACTGCACTCAAAGCCAGGTAGCAGAACCTGGAAAAAAAATGTTCGAAACTTCATTGGCTGTCTTCACAACTAATCAATTCTTTTTTGATGCTTGCAAAGTGGGAAGATAGTTGAAGATGTGGACACTTTTTGTGGACAGCTATTTTGCATTTATTTTAGAAATTTATTAATTAAGATAGTGTTTAATTAGTGTAGTTAAAATGTGTTGTCGTGCTGTGCTAGGGTTTGTAAAATAATAATTAATAGTAATTACTAGTTTTAAAAGTTAACAGATAATGTTGAAAAATCACAAAATATCATCGTCAAAAACGACCAGAGATAATCTGTTACGATAACTTATTATTATAATAAATAAAGTGTTGTACTTGTTGAGAAAAATAATTTATATTAAATAATTTATATTTTAAACAGAATTTTAACAGAATTTTTGCGATTTTTCATTCAAACGTGGAAAAAGAATCTATTCCTGTCTTCTGACCTCAACAATCAACATTGTTTGATATTGTTTGATATGTTACATGATGTATGTCCGCATGAGGGATAGTGATATGAAAATCTCAAAAAGTAAATATTTAAAACATTGTGCATAAATATATTTAATGTGTAAAACAGTGATATGAAAATCTCAAACGATACCAAGATGCATAACCTTGCAGGCCATTTTTGTTTTTAAAAGCAAACCATAATTTAAATGTTAAATGATTTAAATTTAAGTCAAGTCGACGTTTTTTATTTTTTAACGCCTTTCGATTCTAACAAAACCTTTCTATATACAATCATAAAATAAATACAAATTCCAACAATTCCAGGAACATTTAATCTTAAATCTTCATTCCTCAAGATTGCTTTGAGCGGTTGCCAGCCATAATCTACGTCATAATAATACTAAAACTAAGATTAAATGTTATTTTTATGTTGCCGCGACAAGCCAAGTCCTTTTGAGAGTTAACTTTTTCAAAGGAAACGATTAATTTTTGTGACTCCTTAAGAAGTGATGAATCATCGTATGAGCTCATCTATTTATTTCCGAAATGCCTGCAACGTCCTGATGCTTTATTTCACAAAGTTGTCAATTTTTTTTTTCATTTCACTTTTTTACATTTAACTTTATATATTCTGCTTTGAAATATTCTTTTCGTTAAATTCATTTCAAGCGATAACTAGTTAAATAAAAATTTGCCGTAAAATATTAAGTACAATGAATCTCAGAGTTGGCGCGAAAATAAAGCAATTATTCATGTCGATCATTAATTATTCATGTCGGTCGTTAATTATGCACTTTAAAAAATAAAAACGAACAAATGACTCATTCCTGTTCAGAGGAAATCAGCCAATCATAGCGTCACCTCTGTGTCACGTGATCACTTTTTAAAAAAAATGACCATTATCGTGTGACATCAGGAAAGTTAACAAATAATAATAGTTATAATAATATTAATACTAATAATAATAACAATAATAGCAACATTAGTAATAATATTAATAATAATAATAATATTAATAACAATTGTAACTTTAATAATAATAATATTAATAACAATTGTAACATAAATAATAATAATAGTAATATTAATATTAATAATAATAACAATAATAATTACACTAATGCAACAACAACGGCATCAGAGACGACTTTGACACTAGTAACATCTCCATAATTACGCCTCAATACCCTCTTAATAGAACAATGTCTTGTCGGTATAATTTAGAAAAACCGCACTCAAAAATCTCAAGGAACTGGAAATAAAAATGTTCGCAAAGTTTCAATTTAAATTCTTTGGTTTACTTTATTACATCACAGTTCCATGTACCTTATTTACCACATTGACCCTATTTAACAGGTTTACCTTATTTGTCACATTTTCATTTTTAAAATGCTAATATTTAATAAGCATTTATATGCAACAGCAGCCATTATCTGCTTCTATTTAATACCTGCTCTTATTAACTTATTAGTTAACTTGCTTATTTGCGGATTCCCGGGTTATTTAAATATTTAAATTATTTACAATAACTAACCAATAATATTGACTTTGGAAAATTAATACGATGCTCATCACGACCCAAGATAAAAATTAGATCTATATCCATTTAATTTATGTAAATATACTATAAATAAATTATAATAAAATATACTACAATATATATTAACTATTTATTAACTAATTACAAACATTCCAACCTCTGGAAATTAGTGAGGTGATCATCAGGATCCATAATGATCTTCATCTTCTTCCAGCCATATTCCTCCATGTGAGCTTGAACGATGAACGAAAGAGATTCTGACGTCACACCGATTCTCGTCAGCGATTTGTAAGCAGAATTCCTCTCTTGTCCGAACTTGTAGGCAAATCCCCCAGGTGAGATGATTGGTATGTTCCACTGGGAAGCGTAAACGGCTACAGGTGAGAGGCTGTAGTCACAAACGGGACCCAAGAACAGGTCCATGGTGTTGCCCATGTACAATTGGAAAGCTTTCATCGGTGCTGTTATCGAGCTGCAACTGTGAGATGTTATTAATATTATTATTGTTATTGTTATTATTGTTATTGTTATTATTATTATTATTATTATTATTATTATTATTATTATTATTATTATTATTATTATTATTATTATTATTATTATTATTATTATTATTATTATTATTATTATTATTATTATTATTATTATTTATTATTATTATTATTATTATTATTATTATTATTATTATTAGTATTATTATTATTATTATTATTATTATTATTATTATTATTATTATTATTATTATTATTATTATTATTATTATTAGTATTATTATTATTATTATTATTATTATTATTATTATTGTTATGTTATTATTATTGTTATTGTTATTATTATTAATGTTATGTCATATTATTATTATTATTATTATTATTATTATTATTATTATTATTATTCACTTTTTTATGCAAAGAAAATAATGAGCTGTTTATTTTCAGATTAAAGATTAGTTTTCTGCATCATACCAGCAAATCAATTCTATGAATTTTTTTCTAATTTTATGATTTTAATCAATATCATGATTATTTACATTATTATGAATATATTTTTAAATAAATAATTATTTAGCACGAAATATATAATAATATTAACAATAATAAACTGATTTGGTTTCGTTTTAAAATTGTTCTTAAAATCAGGTTGGTGAGATTTAAAGAAATTAAAAAATTTAAAAATTCAAACCATCACCTGCTCAACAATTTACCGCAAAGATGCATTTTAAAAGTACATTATTTTTGTGAATCATTTAATTGCAATTTAATTGCTACAAAAGTCTTTTGTGGAGCTCGAATTAAAAAGTCCATTTTAACTTTGATTTTCTCAAAATAAAATTAATTATTTCCTTTGAACTTTATTATATCTTTAAAACTTTCATTAAAATTAATTTGAAATCACTATTATAGTTGAAAGCCCTTTGTTGCGGTACTTCATGAGGTCTGAAGGGACATCGTTCCACCTGACTTATGGTCACGTGATGAGCAACTGGGAAGCATTTAACCGACGATGTTTTGAACGTTTTTCATGTGAAAAGCTCAAGTTGAGATCGATGAAGAAATTGAAGCTTTTAAAAGCCCGATTAATCTTCTTGCTGTTTGAATGTTGTTGTTGTTGTTGTTGTTAATAATAATGTTGGAATATTGAATGTTTTTGTTGTTATTCATTGAATGGTTTTGTATGAATAAGCTGCTGTTTGTATGTTGTTGTTGCATGTTGTTGTTGTTGTTGTTGCTGCATGTTGTTGTTGTTGTTGTTGTTGTTGTTGTTGTTATTGTTGTTGGTGTTGTTGTTGTTTGAATGATGTTCAAATGATGTTGTTGCCTTCTGAGTGATGATATTTTCCAAAGCATGAGGAAATGTTGTGGGAACGATGTTAACAACGACACCGAAATATTTTATGGACCTTCCGAGAGTTTGTCTGTGTTATCTCAAACATTATCGTAAACATTAATAAGGCAACATTGGCTCCTGATCAATCATAAAACTTTTAAGATCAACATTTATTTCTTGACCTATGCAAATTGAATGAAGTTTGGACCATCGAGGAAATAATTATTATCGTAATAATAATAATGATAATAATAATAATAGTAATGATAATAATAATAAAAATAATAATAATAATAATAATAATAATAATAATAATAATAATAATAATAATAATAACAACAATAATAAAAACTTTAGAAATCATATTAATGGAAATAAAACCATGCACAATGGATGAATTGATAAAACTTCCAGTGGAAAATAGTGAACAAGGAAGGCGTGTAATTGGCGAGTTCCATTAGAAATGTTCCAAGGAAGACATAAATGTGATGGATGTTCTGCAATTCCATTGAAGGATCATCACAATAACGATGTCTTTGCAGTGACGTCATCATCATCACCATCATCATCATCATCGTCGTCGTCGCGCTGGTCGTCATCATCATCATTATTATCATCATACTCGTCAGCGTCATTACCTATGTATTCATAACGACATTAATTAAATTTGAAATTTCACAAAAGCCTGAAGATAATATTTTTTAATATAAATATTTTATTTTTTTTTTAAATATAATATTATAATATAAATATTTTATGTTTTTTATAAAAAATATTTTTCCTGAGACCACCGATGTGGTTTTGTTTGCAACATAAAAATTATAATTACAAATATTGTTGTTGTTGCTGTATATCGTCTGCTTATATATCGTCTATATATTATATTCATTTTTATTACAATAAAATTATGATATCATAATCAATTAGTTACAATGAAATCTTAATATCATATGACCGCCTAAAGGGTTGTAATTAGCACTTCTTCTGAAGTGCTGGACAAATATTAATGTTGAAATAAATAAAATATCTGCAGTATTTATGTATCGTTTTATCAATTGCACGACAACAAATTATAATATTGTAGAATTTAATAAACAAAATAATTAATAATTAGATATTATTCTAGAATTTAATAAAAAAGATAATTAAAAATTAAATATTATTATAGAATTTAATAAAGAAAATAATTAAAATTAGATAGTATTCTAGAATTTAATAAACAAAATAAATTTAAACAATTTAAAATAATTTAATAATTAAAAAAAAATAAACAAAAAGAAATGAAATTCTTCAACAAATATAATTCACGTTTGAAATTATTTTGTCATTTTCAAAATTTTCGAAAACATTTTAATTGCCTAAATTCAAGTTGTTTATGCCGAGGAGTCAAATGTAATTGGTTATTATCGTTAATTAGCTGTTTATTAACCACTGCAATCTTTAAAGTTAACTTAATTGACGTACGTGACACATGCTCCCCTGTCGTTCGATGTTTCAGTGGAAATTATTTTTATTTTTATTTATTTATTTTTTTTTTATTTTATTGAAGGTTTTCGGAAACATTTTGTTGGGACTAATTGTTGTAGTTGTTGTTTAATTCGTTTTGAAAGAATTTTGAAGTTAAAAATGCATTTTTAATAATGTTTTAATGCTTTAAAATATGTTTTAAAATATTTTGATTTGTTTAAAATGTGTTTTAAAATATTTTTATACTTTTTAACTACATTTGATTTTCTTTTTTTAAAGGAAGTTTTTTATTTTTACTTAATTTATAAATACTTTTAAATTTTTATTTAATTTATAAATACTTTAAAATCTTTAAGTTCTGTTTAATCTTTCCTTAAATTAACGATCAGATTTATCGTCTTAAGCGAGTGATTTGTGAAATTTCAAATGAATTGAATCTTTTTTGCAAAGCCGTAGTAATGTCCAGTGATATTTATTGATTAAAAACGTATTTTAATTATATAATTAAACGACATCATTATCATGCTTGCCTTATCGCTTTATTCGATATTCTTTTTTGTTTCTCATTAAAAATTAATTTTGTGAATATTTCAAATAACAAAATTTAATTTTTGACTTGCAAACTTAGTACAGCTGAAGAATGTAATGTAAAATGTACAGTAAAAGTTTTCGACTTAAAAAACAATGAATATGTATCGTGTTCGCAACCTGTATCGTCCTTTGGAATGGTCGTTTTATAAATGGTCTGCATTTTTTAAATGTGCCTTTACATACATTACTATTTTATATATGTTATATATACATGACATTTTTATTTTACATACATTACATTTTAATTTTACACACATTACATTTTTATTTTACATACATTACATTTTTATTTTACACACATTACATTTTTATTTTACATACATTACATTTTTATTTTACACACATTACATTTTTATTTTACATACTTTACATTTTTATTTTACACACATTACATTTTTATTTTACATACATTACATTTTTATTTTTACATACACTACGCATAAAAACACTGATTAATCTAAAACGATCGGCTAAATGCAAAATAAAGGTTTTATTTATTTTCGTAATTACAACTGAAACGTGTTGCATTCAAAAGCAAAACGTCATCTAAATAAAAGCAGACGTGCAAAAAAAAAGTGTAATTGAAGTTGTTCGAACGTCATAAATCACTTGCACCTGTTAAGTAATTAATTAGGTAATTAAGTAATAAAAGTTGTAATTAAGTGATTAGGTAATTAAGTAATAAAAGTTGTAATTAAGTGATTAGGTAATTAAGTAATTAAACATTCACTTCAAATTAATCCACAGAAAAAAACTGAATTTGAATAGGATAAAAGTTCAACCGAGGACATTGCACATCTTTTGAATGATTGTCAAGATCTCAAAAATTAACTGAAAAATTTGAAGAAAAATATAAAATGTCTTCATTCAAGTGACATATTCGTTCTTGCAATTAAGATTAATCGTGTTCCGTGTTTTACATTTAAATCATTTTTAAGACAAATGAATAGTTTTTAGTTTTTAAGAAATAGGAAATATAATTTTTTATTTAAAATATTTTAAAATATATTTTTATGTTATTTTAAATATCTTTAATGTACTGTCTTGTACATTAAATATATCTTTAAATATACTTTATTTTATTTTTAAAATTTTTTTATGAATAAACCCTACTTACAGTCACATTATTTATTTATTTTTAAAAACTTATTATTCATATTTTCCTATCGTCTTAAACTAGCTTTAACGAACTTAACTTAATTCAATTCACTTAGTCAATTTGCACATTTTCAGAAAATTAAAATTAAAATTAAATTAAAAGTAAAATTAAATTAAAACGTCTTCAAAAACCCACTTGGAATCTGTTGGCAGTAGAATGACATTCCAGCCAGTTAGCAGTTCTTCCCTGGATTCGCTTTCGACTGCAATTTCAAGAGCAGGCAGAATCTTTTCCAAGGAAAATGCAAAGTAGGGATCGTAGGGAAGAAAGACGACAACAATAATCGTCTGCTTCAATTCGTCACCCTTGCACTCGAACCCCGGGCTGATTTTCTTGCAGCCGCACTGAAAACTCGAGGGGGGAGTGGATCCGGTGGGCTGAAACCCGGTGGTAGAGAGATCATCGGGGATAGGGGTGATCTGCCTCTGCCAACGTTTGTACTTGTTGACCTCGTGAGTAGCAGAGTGATGGTGTCTTTTGAGGAGGGTTCTTGACTGGTTTTGAAGTGAATGTGTTGTTAGGGCTTCAGAATAGTTCAACAAAAGAAGCAAAAACAAGCACACGCATGTTTGTTTTACTATCGTATTCATCATCATCATCATCATCGTCATCATCATCGTCATTATTGTCAATATAGTAGAAGACTGTTGTGAAGGATATCAATGAATGTTTCTATCTATCTCGATATTGTTCGTATTGTTGACAAAAAAATAACGTTATCATTCTAAATGGAAATAATAATATTGTTGTAGTTATAATAATAATTATTATTATTATTGATATTGTAGTAGTTATATAATGAACGTTGTTGTTTTATTATCATCTTCGAATTCATCGATGCGAAGACAACAGCCACAACCTGGAACGTGGAACCATCCTCATTTTATACGCACAAATGGAACCCTCCGCGATCGAGGTGATGACGACGACGACGACGATGACGTGGGTGATGATGATGATGATGATGATGATGATGACGATGATGACGATGATGATGATGATGATGATGATGATGATGATGATGATGATGATGATGATGATGATGATGATGATGATGATGATGATGATGATGATGATGATGATGATGATGATGATGATGATGATGATGATGATGATGATGATGATGATGATGATGATGAGATGATGATGATGATGATGATGTGATGATGATGATGATGTGATGATGATGATGATGATGATGATGATGATGATGATGATGATGATGATGATGATGATGATGATGCTGATGATGATGAGAAAGAGGAGGACGATGATGATGATGACGACGTGGATGATGATGATGATGATTATGATGTGGAAGTTGTTTATTATGGGGATCCAATTAGGTCATATCAATTTAATCTGTTAAAATTGAAATAATTATCTACAGACCAAATTTGATTTTAAAGGATGTTATTTTAAAATTTGATTTCTCAAGAAAAATGGAAGCAAAATAATAAAAAGAGATAAATTAAAATATTTCAAAAAAATTTTAAAAAACTTCAAAGTTCAATAATCGTTGCTATTTAGCAAAAGACTTTGCAAAATGCTTGGGGGAAACGTTTATTAATTAAGATGATAAAACTTAACTTCAAAGAACAATTTCGAAATTTATTTTTAGGACCTAAAAAATAATTTTTAATTGCCTTTAAATAATTCCCAATTATTTACTGCATTTACGTTTGGATAAACATCAATTAATTATGATTATATTTTAAGTCAGATTATATTTTTAAAAAAATAAAAAAAATTTAAATTATACGAAAATTTTAAATAAAAAAATTCCTTAGAGCGAATAATTTCAAATCATTTTGAAGGATTTAAAACTTTTATTGAAATAATTAAATAAAGAAGCTTATTGTAAATTCAGATCGGAAATAATTTTATTACGAAACTCAAAGACAATTTTTCGTTCCAGAACTTTCGCGTAAAATAATTTAATTAAATTTACAAACACATGTTCCGAATTTTAATCCGTGCTAATAACTCGTTTAAATATTAATTCATTATTTTCAGTCACCAGCAGATAGAGGTACAATCAATGCTGTTGATGATGATGATGATGATGTTATGTTATGATCATATGATCAAGAAATAATAAGATGATGTGATTAAATAAAGTTTAATGAAAATGTCTTTAATTAGATTGGTTTGAGCCAATCATAACCTTTTCATATATATCACATTTTAAATAAAATAAAATAATAATAATTCGAATTCACGACAAAAAAAAATCATGAATTTGGTTTTAATTTCATAAAACAAATATTTGAAGTATTGATTAGAAATTAAATAATTGGGGAAAAAAATAAATGTTAAATGATAAATTTCTTTGGAATAAAATTTAAAAACTGGGAAATTTCTTTTGAATTAAAGCTGGTAATGATCATTAAATAAAATTGAATTCAGTTTCTGGAAATTATAAAGAAGGAAGTTTAATTCAAAATCTCGAATAAAAATTTAATTTTATTTTTCAATTTGTGACAAAATCTAACAAAAGTTACAGACGAGATATTTGTATCTCCAAATTTATAATATTGCTTAGTAAATTATAGTAATACTCAATAAATTGCAATATTACTTAATAAATTGTAACATTGAAGGTTTGTAATTATTAAAAATTAGTTACAATTAATATTAATTATTAAATATAATATTAATATAACGTTTTGAAGCGGCATTGATAGTTTCCAACCTTATATCATTAATAATTATAAGAATTTTCGTTTGAATCTTCTGAATAATTATTTATTCAGTTATCAAGTCGTAAATTACTTTAAAAGCTTTCAAATTAAATTGTTTAATCGTCACGTGTTTAATCGTCGCTTTTAATAGAAAATAAAGTAACGTAAGCTGCTTGAAATTTTGTGCGAAAAAATTAAAAATGCTTGAAATTCGTTGAAAATGTTTTGAAATGATTGCCATTTATGACGAAAAACATGTCGTGAGAATACAGTTATTTTGGAAAGTTACTAGCAATAATTATATTATTAATTTAATTATTTCAATAAATATGCACTGGTTAATTTAATAATTGAACAATAATTTTTTTTTAAACATTGTTACATCTCCAATATGATTATTATTGTTTATATTTTCAATTTATTGTGAAAAATTGCTCCTTATTCGGAATTTGTTGACCTAATCCTTCTTAATTAATAATTAGTTATACTTATAACTTAAACTATGTTAAATTGTGACGTCATCATCATCATAATCACCTATGCGTAATTACGGGTGATTTGTACATCCTAAAAATTAAAAATGAGGTTGCACTTAAATCACACCTTCCATCCTAGTAATGTCAACATACCTAGCGTCATCGTCAACTCCATCATCACAATTACTGCTGCTAAGCTATGATATGGATGTCAATCAATTAAACCTAGGGCTAATTAATTTAATTAACATGTTTTAATTAATTAAACTTAATGCATAATTAATTAAGAGATTCAAAATAGGACGATAATTGATTTCAAATGATTTGATTTTACAACAAGAAACAATTGCTTTTAAGGCCTTCAATGCATCGCGACAATAATAACTCAACTTCATACAAAATGAAAAATACTCAAACATAATCGCAAACATAAACATATCCACAAACATATTCCCAAACTTATTCCCAAACTTAATCGCAAACATAAACACATAAAAAACATGCCAGACAGTCTTTAAGCTTCATCTTTATTCCCGCTCTTTCACATAAGACCTCCTCTAGCAATTTAGGGCATATTTTTTTAAAGATATAGCATCATCATCATCATCATCATCATCATCGTCGTCGTCGTCGTCGTCGTCGTCATCATCAGCATCATCATCATCATCATCATCATAATCATTTCATCCTGATTTCCATGCGAAGCAAGTTATTCTCTTCGGAAGTGACGTCACTGGTACCTCTCTTCTGATTGGTCACATCCTTCACAGCTCCTCCCACGAGAGTTTATCCTCAGAGACATTCCTTCTTCTGGGCTTCCTTCCATTAAATTGAATTTCTTTTCAATTGATAAAACTTGATATGTGAAAGATTCGGTGAATGTGTGCACGTGAATGTGAGTGAATGTGTGCGTGTGAAAAAAAGTTGCTAGGAATTGACGAATGCCTCAAGTTATGATGGTGTTGATGATGAAGTTTCCAGGGAAGATGCACTCGACTTGTCGTCATCATCATCATCATCACCATCGTCGTCATCATCATGATCGTCACCGTCGTCATCATCATCATCATCACCATCGTCGTCGTCATCATCACCATCGTCGTCATGATCATCACCATCATCATCATCATCATCATCGTCATCGTCGTCGTCATCGTCATCATCACCATCTTCGTCGTCACATTTGTGTCTGCAATTTCAGATCCATTTTTATGTAGACGAGAAACTCCGTTGTTTGACGCGAGATTTACTTCGTTCCGCTTGAGTGAACAACCTCAAGATGGAGTCTCGACTCGCAAACAGCAGTCGCAACCGCGGTTATAAGGATGGAGAGATAACTATAATTATAATTGTTTCATAATTTCATTTCCATTATAATTGTTCATAATGTCTTTTTCATGAAAATTTTTAATAAATTTATTTTCAAAAATATTTTCATAACGCAACCACAAATTATAATTTAAATTAATCAAAAATATATATATTATAATTAATTATAATAAACAAATTATTGCTTAAAGTAAATATCATGATCTTGCAATGATGCATAACACTTACTGGTAATAAAATCAATTAAACATGAAGTCAAACGTAATAAACAGCAAACGTTGAATATTCAAAAACCATAAATTAAAGAAATAATCCATTTAGCAGCCCAGAACCCCATGAA
>JAJTWR010000323.1:1030000-1082500 GCA_021613335.1 Whitmania pigra
TAAAACAAGTCGAACTGAGATTCTGGTTCTAAGAAACGCTTCCTCTGCTGTCGCCCGAAAAAGCCTCCCCCATTTTTTTCATCACCATATTTTCATCATATCAGAGCTCAGGTCCTGAAGAAAGAAGTATTCATCAGCTAGACCAAGGCACAGTCGGCGACAATCAGTTGTTCAACCACTGCAGCTGGTTTGCACGTGAAAGGGCAAATATATTCTTTTCGCAGACTAGAAGTTTATCTTTAGGATTCGCCTAAACCGCCTTCCTCTGAATGGGGCATTGAATGGTAAACCGGTGCTGGTACAAGCAGGGACGACTCCTTGTCTTGTGTAAGTACAACGCCTGATTTGGAGTGGCAGTTTAGCTGTTGTATTGTCGGCAATGTATGACTGTTTTTTTGATTCGGCAAGGTAATTTAACCTTAAGTTAAATGTCTTACATAATATAATATTAATATTAATATAAAGACGTAATGTCTTAGTCGGCATTTTAATTTTATTATGAACAGATGCTATGTAAAACATCTTGTATTTATTTTCTGAGAAGGCAATCTAAATTTGAGGATTACCTGGATATGCAGAAAATAATTAAATTGATGAATTTTTAGGACAGGTTGACCTTTTAACCCGAGGTCGTAAACTCACAGTGCTCCATTGTGAATCCAAATTAAGTCTCTTGGGCTAATACGTTAAATTAAGACAGTATTACAATCGGTATCAAGACTACAAAATGGTATTCCCTAGCAAGCGCTAAGACACAGATAAAATAATAATTAACTATTATAAAAATCATCTCAAGTCATCAATGAAACTCAATAAAAAATAAATTTATTCATTAACGACTAATCATCACTTAAATTATCCAAATTTATATCAATGCATTTTAAATTTAATAGTCGCGAAAAATGCTCCCCAATCACAGAATTTGATGGAATGCTATTGATCTGATCAAGGAGTTTAAGTTTAAGACGATGACGACGACGACGATGACGATGATGACAATGATGATGATTGAACGTTACAAAAGAAGAGCATGAAAAATGATGGCGGCAAAGAGAGATCAGAATTGCTGTGAGAGGCAGGCGATGTGATGACACACGAATGAATGCCAGCTTTTTCCTTGAAGCCTCAGTTACATTAAGTGCGTCCATAAATGGCTACTTGCACCTAAGAGGCAATGACACATTCGTGACAAGAGGTAGTAAAAAATCGACCAAAAAAGCTTTGTCATTTTTAGATAAATACTTCCCAAAAAGGTAAAAGATAGTTTTACTATATTAATTATATGGCTTCACCCCGTAATATGTCGACTTAATGTTATTTACTAACTAATTTATTATTTTTATTACTATAGTCGTGATTGTTTGATTGTGCATGGGCATTCGGTTGTTGAAGTTTGACATTTTAATAGCATTTATGATTTTTGCGAAAAACTAGCGTTCGTAAAAGCGGATTTCCTTACATTAATTTACATTCATTGCACTTCTAATAAGTAATTTAAAAACTTTTAAAACATAAATTTAATTAACAAGTTCATCTCTTAAAAATCACGGATGGCCAGGTAACTAGAATATACTGCGCAGCACGTGCAAGTCATCAGCGAACAAAAAAAAAGAGAGAAACAGCAAAAAGTTGAGAATAAAATACAAAAAATAAAAACTAAAAATAATTAAAACAGAAAAAGGTGCACTGGAAGAAATTGCTTAATGAAAGGCAATTAACAGCTTCGCGAGGGCAAAATATTTATGCCCGTCGGTGTAAACATTTCAATTAACATTCAATAGGTGTCGCCTAAAAACAATGATAAATAAAACTTTAAGGAATTTATTTTAGCTAAATTTAATATTATTAAAAATGTCTAATTTTATTAAATATAAAATTATTTTAATTTTAATGCTTTTTTATGCAGATGCAAAATCTAAGCTTATGATTTTCGGTACAAAATATTTCAAATAAACTATGTTTACATTTTTACGAATGTAATTAAAATAATAAAAATTTGTTTCTTGAGAAACAGCTGTTACCTTGAAAGCACCACAAATAAAATCGCTCATCTGCGCTCCATGTACAAAACTCAAATGGTAAGAGTTGACCGTGCGTGTGACGTGGTCTTGCAGGTTTATAAAGAGGATTTCTGTCCTGAAGATTCGAGGCTAACGTCGCTTAGAAATAAGTCGAGTAAACTTCGCTTGAAATGATTTAGAATGCGAGGCGCATTTAGCAACAGAATGTCAGCAATGGCATCGGCTGTACAGGCAAACGACCACAACCACGAACAGACGATTCACAGCGGACATTTCATGGTCAGTCGGGTCCACGAAGAGAACGATGATCAGCCCGGAGAAGAGAAGGATTTTGCAGAGAACGACAATAACGTGGTGCAGCAGAGCAATGTCACAAGAAGTGGTTGTCATTCCTTCGATGCTTCAATAGATTTATCCCTGGCTGGATTGTTCAGGCAAATGACATTGGCTTACAGGTTAAATTAATACTAATGTGATTATGTTAATAAATTTCATTCAATGTAACATTTTCTAACATCCTGGTCCTAAAACAACTGATGATGTAACTGGATTAAGTTTAAATGGGGGATTGAGATGAGCCTAGCTTTGGGCAAGTTGCTATTTATGTAAACATACATTTGAGTGAATAATATTTAATATTTGATATAAACAAACCAGGATTTTGTAAAACAATGGGGGTTGAAACTTTTAGAGCTCAAATGTGTTTCTGAAATTAAAACTAAAAATGCATGTATGCACATACTTAGGCATGTTTTAAAAATGTTTTTAATAAAATAGAAAAATCTATTATGCAAAGGTGTGTAGTGCAAAAATTGCATTAAATTTAATTCCAATATGAGATAACCAGATTTCCATTTTGTAAGTATAAACAAGTATCAAATTGATTATCAAATTAAGCATGGCAAGCCAAAACTACCACATATTTCTTATTATGAGCAAATATGTAGCCTTTAAAAAGTTGTGCATATTTTGACTTTCAAAATAAAATGGTCTCTTGCTTTCCACAAGTAGACAATTAGATGTTGTTTTGCAAATGCATTTGCATTTTCATTGGTTTCATGAATTGCAATCCAGTTTGTTTATAAAAAAAAATGTTACCATCATCATTGTTATCACAAACAAGATCATTGTAATAATTATTATTGTTTTAATTATTATTGCCTGTGATGGTGTCGTGATCATTTGATTGTCGGCCGGCCTCCTTCGGATGGGGTTACCAAGTCGTGTGATGCTCGAACCTAATTTGTGAGTCATTCGAGGTGAAAATTCTTCAAAATCTCAACAAGTCGCATGACCGCCCCATGACGTGTTCGAAAATTGTTTAATTGCGACCCAATAATAAGTCGTGTTATTCCACTCGAGCTTAATTTAATTTTAGAAAGACCTTTCTTAAAGGAACACCTTTAAGTTTCTGCTGCGACATTACTATTGTTGTGCAGATGTGAACCCTTGCATGACATTTACATATCTTGGGATCATTTAGCCAGGTGTTATGGAATAAAATGCTTTCATAATAAATGGCCATCATTTATTAATGATGTTATTTAAGTATTACAACATCAAATACTTGCATAACTTTACTTTTACTTATGTAATTTACTTGTCTGATAAGACGTGGGACTTTTAAGTACAGTTACAAATATAACATAAAATAATGTTATTAGTTATTTGGTTTAATTTATTGATTTATCATTATTTTGGTATTTTATTGATCTATTTTCAGGGGAAAGTTGATCTCACCAAAATGGAAGAACTTCAAAGGAATCAAAGTGAAACTCAAGGAGAAGATTAGACTCAACAACTTGATTTGGAGGGAGTGGTTTATGCAATGTATGCATTTCAGTTGACACCATTAATTATTAATTAGGTCATTATCAATTAATATTCATAGAATCCATTCATCTAAGTTATCTTTGCTATTGGTAGATTTCAATTTGCTTGACATTTTAAAGTTGATTGTATCCATAGAATCTTAGCTTAATTATGTGTCTATCTAATTTTTAGTTAACATCACCAAGGTGTGATTATATTACAATTGTTGCATTTGTTTTTCTGAATGATGTAAACTATTTATAAACATTCAACGTTTATTGATATTGGCTGATAGTGGTTACCATAGTGGTTGAACCCATTGCACCTTTGCAATTTTCCTTCTTTCAACACAATCCATTCATCACAACTTGGCAGCTTTAGTTTTTTTAAAGCCATGTGTTGACCTCTTTGTAAGAAAACAGAAATAATGTGAATAATAAGTCTAAAAATAGTACAGCAGTGGTATGCAGATCATAGTAATAATAACAATAATGACTTAGAAATGCTCTATTCTGAACTAAGTGATACACAAGTGATAAAGTGCATTTGTGCATTATAATTATTTATTTATTTGTGCATTATATAATTTATGTATCTTATAATTATGTGTATCTTATAATTAGATGACCTTAACTAGTTGAAATGGATTAATTGATGATCAGTCTAATCCCATACGACCTCTGCCCGTTATTCAATTTCTGCTATCTGGCAATTCATGTAATAACTTAATTTAATGACTGCTTAATTTAATGGTGGTTAGCATCGCATAATGTGACAGAGTTTGTGAAATGATTTGTAAATAATAATTTTGATTCACATATGATGAATGAATCATATTGATTGAATATCCATTTTCATTCAATAATGTCATGACATCGTTATGACTCAAGTCAAGTTAGAAGTCTTTGGTAATAGGAATATTGCTTTTACACTTGACTTTGCAAGCAAGTAAATGAATGTCGTTATCAACTTTTATTGCAGAATGTAATGGATGTCATTAAAACCCTGTCAATATCAAGAATATCAATAAGAGCATTTGACTTATTTCTTATTGCACTATCTCTATTAATAAATAAATAAATTAATATGATGCATGAATATATGTTTACTGTCTACAAATTTTAATTCTAGTTGTTTTAATTAAATATTACTGACTAAGTGTTTAATTAAATATTAATGGCTGCTCCATGGTACTAGAAGGATGTTCGTAAATTATTAATTTTTAAAGAATTACCAAAAACTTTTGTTTGGAAATGCCGTCATGAATCATCTTTATCATTGAGGTCATGGCTCCTATAACGTCAACAAATACTGTCATTTATCATGTAACATCTCAAGTGGACATTTAAAGACATTGCAACAGCAGTCCAATGAATTTAAACAGTCTGAATGGCAGAAATTGAAAATGTTTTTGTAATTTGTGGTTGCATCATCTGTAAACTTTGTCCACTTACTGCAGGACATTTAGTTTTAATGAGATTCTTTTTCATTTACACTTTTAATGTGAATTTTATTTATTTAATTTGTTAATTAATAATATTATTGTTATTATTATTTTTATTATTATTATTATTATTATTATTATTATTATTATTATTATTATTATTGTTATTATTATTATTATATTATTATTATTATTTGTAGCAACTAACATTATTTTAAGTTCAGTATTAGTTTCCACAATCAGTTGTTTAAAACTGCTTAACAATAAACTCTTGATATTTATTAAGTTATTGCTGAGACACAGCTTGATAAGACAGAGCTAATTTAAAATCGATCATCTGGCACCGTCTTGCCATTATATTAAATAATATTAATATCTAAGTCGTTATTTAATTCTATATGCATTAATAAATTTAAATGATAGTTAAATGTTTAATAAATACTTTTTTTATCAGATATTCAAAAGAAAAAATCAGTGGTTTGTCAGTTTGAAGTTCCTGCCTTTGAAAAGACACACTGCAGTCCTGAGGTAGTCACTTATTAACTTATTGAATATGTGATTTGTTAACTGAATATGCAATTTATTAACTGAATATGTAATTTATTAATTGAATAAGCAATTTATTAACTGAATATGCAATTTATTAATTGAATGTAATATTATCAATTGATTATGTTTTTGATTAACTAAATGTAACATTTACACTATTAACTGAATATAATTTAATTAACATTTACATCTAATAATTATTTAATCGATGAATCATTTTGATCACATCTTTATTACTTTCTGCCTTATAAATCAGTAAAGTTTATATTGAGTCTCATTTTCATGCTTATCTTTTTATGGAAATCTTGGAACATCAGACTCAAATTACATGGTATTCTTAGAATAATTGCTTTTAATGTTTATGCCAATCAATATGTTCAGTTGCTTCCTGCATTTTTTTAAAAATAATTTTTCAGTTTTTCTTTTTTTGTGAAAATCCATTTAATATGGATCGTTTAATTGTTTTAGATGATTTCATTTTATATGAAAATTAATTTAAAAGTGCACATTTTTATTTCAGCTCTTTTGCTCTCATGTTCTTAATATTAATAGTAGCTTCTGATAATCCCTATCTTTCCTAGAAGTTGTTGTAACTCGATATGAGTCCATCGATATAGGCCAAGGTTGGGAGAAGGAGTATTATTGTATCATTGTATTGTTGTATGTGTTGTTTTTTGCTTGCCTCGTAATTAGTAATTATTCTCATCGTTATTCATTATTCTAAAATATTTTCTATTTTATTTATAACAATTTCTTCTATTTTCTGCATTAATTTTCATTCATTGTCACAAGTAGAAAAATGGCTCCATCAGTTCTAATGCGAGTTATCACCAATATAATCTATTTTATAAATATAATTTTGAATTGATATTGTTGAATATGATATTTAGTTTTAATTACGTTTAATTCTTGCACTTTAAACTATCCTCTTTAAAATATTCATGATTTTGTGATTTTTTTTAATGATTGAATTTGCAGTGACTTAATACCTCATATGTTACTTACTCACTGCATGACTTATGTATTTATAAATACAAAAAGACATTGCACGACATTACAATGTCAGATATGTAATATTATAATATATATATATATATTTATTTATATATCATATCTATAAAATCATATATATATATATATATTTATTTATTTATTTATTATATATATATATATAATATATTCATGCAGGCCATTGTTCTGGAAGGGAAATATTGGAAGAGGCAGTTCCAATGCCTAACCACAGAATACAAGAAATGGAGGCTCTTCTACAAGGAAAAATTCAGGAAAAAAGAAGTAACTAAAATTTGCATATAAATACATGCATAAATTTGCATATAAATACATGCATGAATTTGTATTTTTGCATCAAAAACACTTTTAGTATGCAAGTTTTGTCTCATTTAATTTTCTTGTTTCTGACTGGGATCACGTTTACAGCTAAAACTGCCGAGTTTTTTTTTTATCTTGAGAGTACATTTAAGAGAACATTTTGCAACGGCTGAATTTATTTAAAACTAACTTAGCAATAATTAATACAAATAATAATAATGTCTAATCATTATTTAAGTTGGTGTAATGCCAAAAATTCATTTAAAGACAGATAATTATTAATATTAATAATTATAATATAATATATATATATACATAGGGGTAGAGGTTTACATGCCTGTATTATTATTATTAATGACAATATTTATTACAATTATTATTATTGTTATTATTATTACTATTGAAAATAACAATTTGTATAATTCACATTATATCACATCTAGCAGATTCCAGAGCTGGAGGAAATACTTGAGAAGTTGTGCGGCTCAGACGAGGGCAGCAAAATGGCAGGCGAGGATCTGCTCGACCAAATCGGAGACCAATTCTGGGCCTTCCTGGAGTCGGACCTCCAGAGTTTCCATGACGACACCCTCTTTAAGGCAAACATTCATCCGTTCGCTTTTCCGGACCAGAAGGAAATCAGTGAGTCGCCATCATCATCATCATCATCGTTGTTGTTGTTTTTGAAGTTGACCTGCATAATAATTAACCTAGCTGCCAGATAATTAAAACGAGATCTGAGTTGACACCTTTATCCGTTGCTTCATTTGCATTTTAAATGGTCACACATCCTGATTCGTTGAATCGTTGCACTGCCTGACCTCTCCAAACCAATTTTTCATTAACTTCATATTTTTTTTAGTTATGCCCAGATATGTTAATTAACCTTCGTGTATCAATTTCCAATTTGTCGATTTGATACTTTTTGAGTGAAAAAATTGTTTAGAATCAGATTTAAATTTCAAAATCAATCAATTAAAAGCATCTTTGAATGTTTCAGTGCAAGAAGGATACAGCAGGATTGTGCAGCCCCAACTTCTCCAGTTGCAACCCACAATAATCGACCAAATGGAAGTCGACTATGCACCATTTCCATCTAAAAGTCTGAAGACTGCGAGATGCGATCCCTTGATTAGTGATCAAGTACGAAATAAGTAATTTATTCGTTAACTTTAATCATTTGTACATTTCACGGTCAGATGTATTATCAATAACCGTGGCGTTCATATCATTCCTTTAGTTATACGCTTTTTATCAGAACTAGTTAGTTTCATTTATTTAAACATTGTTAATCAAATAATTATTATTATTCTTTTCCTTAATTAAATATTATTTCCAGCACGGAATTGTCTGTAAACATCTCTCAATTATTATTCCAGATGTCTTACGACTGTGATAATTTGGCAGAATCTCTGGAGATTGACAAAATCCAGAGAGAGCTCATGAATGAAGAGATCGAGATTCTTAGGTTTTCCTCTCAGGGCCAAGCAAAATTTCCAGGAGGAATGTCTGCCTTGAGCGGCCACAATGAAGCTTACCACTGGCAGGCTACTCCTTCTTGCGGAGCTTTTGACTCCGACGAATCCTTTGTCGTTTGCAATCAATCGTTTGTCGATCAAAATCAATCGTTTGCCGGCTGCAATCAATCGTTCGTTGATCCCAATCGATCGTTTGTCAATCAATCTTTTGTTGACTCAAATCAACCGTTCGTCGACTCTTTCCAAAATCCTGATGCGATGTCCTCAGACATGTTCAACTCTCAGAATGTCATTTTGGAGCCAGTTTTTCAAGATTCTAGTCAAAATCTTGCCTTCGGTAGCACCCTTTCTGATGCATTTTTCCAGGACTTCCAGCAGCCTCGGAATTTTTCCGAGAACTTCTCGGGACCGCATCCGAGCAACGTCCCACGGCCTTACAACGTCTACAACGAGCCCGCGTTCAGACAACGTCCGATGATCGCACACGACAACGACAGCATCGTGCATCCTTCTAGTCATTCTGCCAGTTCATCTGCCCTGGAACTCAATCACTTTGGAAATCAGTGTTATCAAAACAATCCCCAACAACAACAACAACACCGTATGGTCTGCCAAGGTTACAACACCTTCCCCCAGCCCGCCCCGCTAGTGGATAACCCGGGGTTTGCGGGGGACGACTCCTTCTGCGAGAAACTCGAGGCAGCTAGGCGAAGGGCTTCCACCGGCTCCGTCGTCGGGTTGAGAAGCAAAAAGCACGTCAGTTTTGCAGTCCCGAACATGGTAATGGCGATTGGTTTCATTATTGGTGACTGGTTAAGTTGGGCAGAGATTAGCATGGAAAGAAACTCTAACTTCATTACTTATATTTACCTTATTTACCTATTTATCTATTTACATGCTTAAATATAATTCAAAAAGATGCAAAATATTATAATAGTAAAGTGTTCCTGTGTGGTTGTGATTGGTCCATTATTCCACCCTCACAGCCAATCAGGCAAAGGTCCTTCAACCCGGTTCAAAGGTCAGGAGAGTCACAAAAAATTGGAGTTTTGAAGTCATCGAGGAATTTTCAGCCGAGTCTTCTGGAGCAGTTACTCCTCCAAGGTTTGGCAATTTTTTAGGGTTTTTTTTTGAATAAATTGAGCATAATTCATCTTTTGTTTACTTCCATTGAAACAGCAGGACTGATGCTTTTAATTCGACTAAAAACATTTCATTCGATATTAAATTGTCGTTTGGGTTTCAAAATATTTTTTGTTTTTAATCGACCAAATACAGGAAAGCCCATCCATCCACCCCAGGCAAACCACTTGTTTCAGGTACCTCCCCCTCCCCCTTCTGAACCCAAACAGTGTCATGCACCCAGAACCAACACTCGGGGTAGGAAGCCCAAAAAGTCGTCCACAAATTTCAATCAAGGCAGCAACAGCAACAACAACGACAACAACAATGCTGCTCCCGATGACCAGAGGAGATTTCCATCTACCGTGGTTAACTTTCTGGATGCCCAACAAGAGCAAATACAAACTGGCATGACCTTCGGACAGGTAAGTAATTGTATGCGTCTTGCCAATTCGTCGCATTTGTTGGCTGTTGTAATTTACATTTTCACTTTATTGACGAGCATTTGTACTTGTACTAATTCCATTTTTTAGTGCCTCACGAATCCAAGTAGGACGTAAAGACACTTTTGTTAATTGATTCAACATTTGCATAGCTCCCCTGTCTGAGTATTAATTTATTCATTATTTCAACCAATCACAGAACAATTCCGTGGAACTTCATCAGGCCATTCCGCAACCTACAGCCAATCAGCAACTGCAGATATTTCTCCTGAGCGAAGACTCCGCCAACAGTTCAATGCTCCGTCAAGCATCGTCATCATCATCAACTGACCTCACAAAGATGACCCCGTCCCGTGACCCCAACTTGAACCCGATGAATATGAGATTCGAACTGACCAATGAGTTTACAAAGCAAACGATCAAATTCAATACTCAGGTACTTCATGTTATAACAGTTGTTTATTATTATTATTATTATTATTATTTGATATTGTTTGATATAGTTTGTTGTTGTTATTATTATTATTATTATTATTATTATTATTATTATTATTATATTATTATTATTATTATTATTATTATTATTATTATTATATGTGATATATATTATATATGATAATAAAACTGTTCCCAATTGTTACTTTTGTATATATTTAAAATGCAGAGCTTCAACCAATCAATCGTCAACAATTCCCAGGACAACCAAGGCTTCCACATGATCAACAACCAAGTTGCTTTGTTTCCTGCTTGCATTGAGGAAGGTATCGTCATCATCATCATCATCATCGCACACATTACCATCATCATCACATGCATCGCCATCACAATCGTCATCATCGTCACAAACAACATTGTCATCATAATCATCATTTGTTTACGTGAGGATGTTATTATTTTTGAATAATATATTTAGAAGTTTCCACACGGGTATTATTTAAGCTAATTGTATTTATTTATTTTATTAAGTAGACTATCGCTGTCTTCACATAAATCTCGCTTGCTTTGAATTCTAGTTTATAGAGAAAAATTGCAGATAAGAATATATTTTTCAGTTTATTAATTACTTTTAAATTTAAATTATTATAACTACCTTCCTAATAAATTATTTTATTATCTTATTTCTTTAGTTACATTTTATTTAATGTAACTAATGTAACCTAAGTTTTTAACATCTGCTTTTATAAATAACTAAAGGAACAAGCATGCCATCGTTCGTCGTTGAGAAGTCCGTTCCACCGTCAAGGGTTAGTTGCGACACCTAGAAAACTATCATCATTGTCGTCATTAATATGTTATTCATCACCATCATCATCTACATCATCATTAGCGTGTTACATGCTGATGATTATCATCAGTACATATGTACTATTAGTACTATTGTTTTGTCCTACTCATCAAATTATGCTGAGGACACAATAAGTCGTTAACACTAGCGTCGTCATCGTTATATCATCATCATCATCATCATCATCACCATCATCATCATTGTCACCAACATCTCCTTCAGTTTAAATTTAAATTTATTAGAAAGATAATCTCATTTGCATGTTAATTTTGTTTCTCAAAGTTCTTTGTATCTCCTTGTTGCATGACAGCATTTATGCATTTATACAATATTTCGTTTTTGCTGAAATTATGGAAATTTAATTATTTTTGCATGTTCATCACATTTTGAAGCAATGATTTTTTGAAAGGTTTGAAATTTAAGGATGTTGTTATTATTTTCATTGTTATTATTTATTATTGCTTTATTATTATTATTATTGTTATTGCTTTATTATTATTATTTTTAGTAGTAGTAGTAGTAGTAGTAGTACTATGTTTGTTTTGAAAATATTCTCCAGAACAGATCAAGGCATTCAAGCAATGATTCTTCATCAGGCCATGGAACTTCTGATTCCTTGGTTAATTATCTACGAAAATATGTTTAAAATATTTTAATTATTTATGAGAAATTATTTATGTTATATTTTAATTATTTATGAACTTTTATGCGATATTTTAGATTTGCTGTTTAAACTTTATGCTAAAACTTCTTAAAAGTTGCTTTTTCTCTTTTGAAGCTTTTTTATTATAATAATTATTTACAGTTCATTATAATTATCTTTTAAATTGTTATTTGATATATTTATTGACAATTTGGAAGTCATTCATTTAATTAAATTTTTAAAATATTTGTTTGTGATCCATTGCAAGATCTGCTTGATAATCATAAGCCTATGCCATTTGCAAATTCTGATGCAAACATGTCGTTAATATTATTTTTAATTAATTAATTAATTAACATGTTCATTGACTCTAGTGAAATTACTTTATTCAAATAAAATATTCACACAAATAACTTATGAAACATTGTAGAAAGATAGAAAGAAAACATATCATATGTCTGCAGAGCATCAGAGAAGGTGCCTCATCAAGGTGGAGTTTTGTGATATCAATTAATAATATTGGTTAACATTAATTAGTTATCGGTTAGTGATATTGGTTAACATTATCAGTTAATCATGTCGGTTAATGATATCACTTGGCTGGTGGTATCAGCTAGTGATATTAATTAATGATATTATCTATTAGTCTTATATTTATTCTCTTATGATATTTTAGATGTTTACTTTATTAATATTCAAAATACAATTCACATAATTCAAAATGCAAATTGACTCAAATTCCTGAATAAAGTTTTCTTAAATTCGAACGACACAGCAAGGATTTGACACCATGAACGATCTTGTTCCTGAGTTGAGAGTTTTGGGTGCAGGAAAAATAAACAAGGCCAGCACACTGTCAAAAGGTATTTCAATTTATCATTTATTATTATTATTATTACTATTATTATTATTATTATTATTATTACTATTATTATTATTATTATTGTTATTGCTTTATTATTATTATTTTTAGTAGTAGTAGTAGTAGTAGTAGTACTATGTTTGTTTTGAAAATATTCTCCAGAACAGATCAAGGCATTCAAGCAATGATTCTTCATCAGGCCATGGAACTTCTGATTCCTTGGTTAATTATCTACGAAAATATGTTTAAAATATTTTAATTATTTATGAGAAATTATTTATGTTATATTTTAATTATTTATGAGAAATTATTTATGTTATATTTTAATTATTTATGAACTTTTATGCGATATTTTAGATTTGCTGTTTAAACTTTATGCTAAAACTTCTTAAAAGTTGCTTTTTCTCTTTTGAAGCTTTTTTATTATAATAATTATTTACAGTTCATTATAATTATCTTTTAAATTGTTATTTGATATATTTATTGACAATTTGGAAGACATTCATTTAATTAAATTTTTAAAATATTTGTTTGTGATCCATTGCAAGATCTGCTTGATAATCATAAGCCTATGCCATTTGCAAATTCTGATGCAAACATGTCGTTAATATTATTTTTAATTAATTAATTAATTAACATGTTCATTGACTCTAGTGAAATTACTTTATTCAAATAAAATATTCACACAAATAACTTATGAAACATTGTAGAAAGATAGAAAGAAAACATATCATATGTCTGCAGAGCATCAGAGAAGGTGCCTCATCAAGGTGGAGTTTTGTGATATCAATTAATAATATTGGTTAACATTATCAGCTAATTAGTTATCGGTTAGTGATATTGGTTAACATTATCAGTTAATCATGTCGGTTAATGATATCACTTGGCTGGTGGTATCAGCTAGTGATATTAATTAATGATATTATCTATTAGTCTTATATTTATTCTCTTATGATATTTTAGATGTTTACTTTATTAATATTCAAAATACAATTCACATAATTCAAAATGCAAATTGACTCAAATTCCTGAATAAAGTTTTCTTAAATTCGAACGACACAGCAAGGATTTGACACCATGAACGATCTTGTTCCTGAGTTGAGAGTTTTGGGTGCAGGAAAAATAAACAAGGCCAGCACACTGTCAAAAGGTATTTCAATTTATCATTTATTATTATTATTATTACTATTATTATTATTATTATTATTATTATTTGTTCATAATTCACATAATCTAATTGAATGGCTATTGAAAGAGCCTAAAGTTAAAGAGCAATAAATATGAAGCTTCCTCCATCATCATCATCATCATCAGGTGCTGAGTACATCAAACAACTGAGGATGGAAAAGGACTCGACGAAAGACTTGATCCGAATGTGCAAGAAGGAAGTTGATCAACTGACCAATGCCATCAGGTTTTCAAACTTTAATATGTTGCAATTCCCTCCAATTATTAAAGCCATTATTAACAAGTCAATTGCAAATGGCCATGATAATGTTGTCAAAATTGCATGATATTATCGTAAATTTCTTGTCTTAAAATAATCATTTTGAACAATATCATAATGATATTAATTAATAATAATAATAATAATAATAATAACAAGTGAATGATTGATCAATTAGCGAACTCCAGCAAAAACTTCCTGCGTGCGGGATATCGTCCTCTTCTCAGAAGACGGACCGAATGAGCGTAATGATGAAGGAGTACGTCTACGAAAGAACAATGAACAACTGGAAGTTTTGGATCTTCAGCATAATAATGAGGTCGTGGATGGAGTCCTACAACGAAACCGTCCGCACGTGTTCCAAGGAGGACATGTTGAAGTCCATCACGCTGTGGCTTGAGACCAAGTGCTCGCTGCCCGCTCTTAGGGAAGGTTGGAAAGTCTTCATCTTGTAATCATTTGATATTTTTAATGTAAACACAACCAGCTCTTAAGGAAGTTGGGAAAGTCTTAGTCATGAAATGGCTTTACATTTTTTAATTTAATGACTTGCTCCTAACAAAATGCACTTTGCCAATTATCAATTTCTTCTGACAGGTGTTCTCTCCTCTCTGCCATTCCTGTGCAAGGTTACCTCGATACTTGAGAACCCTTCCAAACTTCCCCACGAAGCCCTGGTGGCAGCGCACCATAGCCGTCCCCCGGCACCATGAAGACCTCGAAACTCGCATACATTCCTTAGTCTGACGTACTCCAGAAGCAGTATTAAGAAAATGTAATTGCCTTTCAATAATCGATTTCGTCGTCCAAGTAAAGGAACGATTCAATTCCAGAGTCATTTCATTTCATCTGCATGATCTAACAACAGACATTCTAATTGTTTTCAATGTTCTTGTGATCCTTGTCTTGCCCCCCGATGGCATAAATTTGTCCCTGGTTCATTTAAAACTGCTGATCAAAATTGTTTTCAATTTTTACGATGTTATTCTGCTCTATTCTACTTGAAAATTTGATTTTTGTAAATCGTCCTCCAATTATGTGATTTGCAGATGTAAATAAATTTTTACAATTGCCTCACTGCTCATCCAGTAAGTCAACTGGTGTTCCGTTTTTTCTACCAAAAAATTTGGAGAGCAACAAATTATTACCAAATGATGAGTCCAGGCTATTCAGGTGTCCCATGTCAGCGGAAATTGTCCGGTTACACCACAATGGGAAACAGAAATTAGGGATACAATCAGTTTGAATCATTGTGATGAATTGTTCTTTGGCAAACAGGGCATTAGCTAAATAGACTCGGGGGCAAAGATTTGTAAAAGCCAACCTTGTAATGTCCTCCAATATATGTAAGATATGGGCAGGGCCATCTAACCATCTCGTGAACCCATCGGCAAAACTTACATCTTTCGAGTGAATAAGTTTTGTTTTAATTTTAGCGCCACCTTTCGAATGACTGAGGTTTGTTTTTATTTATTACTGCCATCTTTCGAATGTATTAGTTTTTTTTTGTTAGGGACATCTTTCGAGTGAATAAATTTTGTTTTTATTTTTAGCGCCATCTTTCGAATGACTGAGTTTTGTTTTTATTTATTAGTGACATCTTTCGAATGAATGAGATTTTTTATTAGTGACATCTTTCGAGTGAATAAGTTTTGTTTTTATTTATTAGTGACATCTTTCGAATGAATGAGATTTTTATTAGTGACATCTTTCGAGTGAATAAGTTTTGTTTTATTTATTAGTGACATCTTTCGAGTGAATAAGTTTTGTTTTTATTTATTAGTGACATCTTTCGAATGAATAAGATTTTTATTAGTGACATCTTTCGAGTGAATAAGTTTTGTTTTTATTTATTACCGCCACCTTTCGAATGAATGAGATTTTTATTAGTGACATCTTTCGAGTGAATAAGTTTTGTTTTTATTTATTACCGCCACCTTTCGAATGAATGAGATTTTTATTAGTGACATCTTTCGAGTGAATAAGTTTTGTTTTTATTTTTGCGCCATCTTTCGAATGATTGAGTTTTATTTATTACTGCCACCTTTCGAACAAAATAATTTTGTTTTTATTTATTAGTGCCATTTGAGTCATTTTATATTTTTTGTATTTTTTATAGTTTAATTTATTTTCAATAACTAAATTGTGCTCATAATTAAAGCACTAATACAATTTATATAGTTTAAAATTCGCGCACACAAGCAACATGGCTATGTTCAAACACACTTTAATACTTCTAAAATTATTTATTTTATTAAAAATTATTTAAGCTAGTTGGCTAGCCCATATGGTTTTTTTTGGCTATATACACAACCATTAATATATTAAGGTGTAGCACTTAGTGAGGCCAGCCATATTGTTTACGTAAATGCTCGCTGCAGAATTAGTCTGATTTCGTCCAAATAAGCGAATGGCATAAAGAATAACTTGCTCATAACTCTCGACACATGCAACTTCAACGACACGATGGTTTCGCTGACGGACACGGTCATCGGTGACGTGATAATTATTAATTAACTTATCAGTTTTCATGCACTTCGTGTACGGCAACAATTAATAATTCGACAAGTCCAACGAGCCTTGATAACTGGTAACAAATATTTAAAACCAGTTTGGGAACATTAAATTCCATGATTGCACCAGAAACAACGATTGTATCATCATTAACATTAGCATCATCACCATGAAAAAGGTAGTAAACAAGTGTAAAAATAATAAATAGTTGTGAATTCAATTGCATAAATTGTGACCTCACAATTACATGGAAACTCAATTTGACAAGACCAAGACTAAAAAAGACTTTTATCTGGAAAGTTGAAGCCATTCACGACTGCTCATAATCAGAGAAATTTGAATTATCCTCGTGAAGTTCTTCGTCTGAGCCGCTCAGTTCGCTGGATTTGACACCGAAGCTGAGGCATTCCTTGTTAAACTTCAGTGGCATATTGCCCAAGTCTCCAGCATATCTGTTCTTTGCTACCTGAAAAGGGTAAAATTGGATGAAGATGTTAATTTGTGAACATTTGCAATCTTCATCTGCAGAGAGCTTAAGAAAGGCCACCAAGAGAAGCAACAACAACAATAAAGAAAAAAGTCAATGTTATAATAAATGCAACGAGTCATCTCAATTTATACTTGGATGAATTTCTTTCCTCGCCCTGTGATGACCCCGGTGTTTTGGAGAAGCAGAACGTTGTCGGCCTCTTGGGTGGCCTTTGCACTTCCAAAAACGGATGAAAGCGTCAGAAGTTCCGTTGCCTCCTGCAGTTGAAATAACAAGATGTTTACAAATGGAATCCTTTTCTGTCTCCCTAAAAATTAACAAAAACATAACGTGGGACGGAAAAAAGTTTTAAAAATGAACTAAATGAATCAAAACTCACTTTTCGAGGGTGGATAATTAGCGTTATATGACAGTTTGACTTGGTGGCAAATTTCCTAAAGGCACTAATGATAAGATCTTGCTTGAGGTACTTGTCGTAATTCTTCGAGTCACTGATACCCATCATGAACTGGAGATTGTCTACGATGACGTGAGCTATGTCGTGCACGTACACTGCGTGCGTCATAACCTACAATGAGGACGGTTGTAAATTATTTGCTAACAAAATTCCATCAAATGATTTATTTTGCAATATTGAAGCAATTATTTTTATAGTTAGTTAATTTACACACTCTACGAATGAAGTGCAAATCTCCTCACCTCGATTACTTTGTCGATGCATTCCTCGCCGTGGAATGTCATGAAAAACATGGGCAGATCGGCAAGACACTTGACAAAATGGTCAAATTTGTCGCTGTTGCTTGCCAAGTCGAGCCTTAAAAAGTTCAAAAGTGAATCTGAATGATTGGACTCAAAATGAACATTCATAGAGTGAACCCAATATGGCTAAATGTAAACTACTTTTGAAAACATTTGAAAAAGTTTAGCAACTCTAAGACAACTCACTGGGAATACTGGGCGAGCATGATCTCCATGAGGCGAATGTTGTTGATTTCAAAACTGCCCCACAACGTTTTCACCTGAAACGTGATGACATCGATTTGTTAAGGATCGCTCCAATCCGAGAATTGATTCAATTTAGTTAAATATCATGCAACGACTCGTTACCAATAGATTCACGGACGACAAAATAATAAACTAGCGATGACCCATTCTCACCCCCTGCATTGCCAGATCGAGCGAATATTCGCTGACAAAGGTTGTCTTGCCGCACCCCGTAGAACCGGTAAGAATGGTCAGTTCCCCTCTCCTGTGGCCCTTTAAGAACTGATTCAGTTTGGGGAATCTCTGCCACTGAAGATGTTTTAAATTTTAAGATTAATTTATTAATATATTAATGTCAAAGTTTTAAAAACTTGATGGAGCAAGGGAACCCAGCATATACATTTATTTATTAGTGTTGCATTAGTTCGTTAGTTAGTGCCACAACATGATAGCATCTAGAGCATATATTTAGACAAGAACTTATTGTCAACCATTGATATAGAATTCCTTATTATCATTATTATTACAATTATTATTATCATTAATCATTATAATTATCATTATCATTATTATCTGATTTTCTAGCACAACACACTAGTAATAGTAATAATGATGATGAATGAACGATGATGATGATAATAATAACAATAATATTAATATTAATAATGATAATGATGATAATATTGATGATGATAATGTTAATAATATTAATGTTGATAAAGTATAAAAATATTACCTTGACACCAGCAGCCTCATCAGAATCATAGATTTTAATTCTCAATTCCTCGATGGAGTCGTGAATTGTCGTTATGCATTTGTGCTTCATAGAGACCGAAGAATCGAGTATTTTTTTGAGATCGAAAGACTTTTTGAACGCCTCAAAGGCTACAGGACGCGTGGCATCCGGTCTGCCAAAACAACAGATGTCAGTTGATATCGAATCCGTGATGAACGTGCAACGACACGAGCAGGAAATAAAGGACAAATCACCGTATCAAGTGGCAACGTGCTTCTCCTAACTTGACGGCAAAATGCTTTATGTCGTCCCATCTCAAAATATCACCTCCCATCCACAAAGTAATCTTTGAAATGGGTTCGAGCAGAGGCAAAACCTGTATTTGAAGTAAAATCAGTCCAATGGTAATAACTAATTCTCAACTGAGATCGTCCGTGGGCCTACAAAAGACAAAAGAAAACAACGAACCTCCTGAGGGAGTATCGGTTCTTCTTTTGGAATGCACATCGCAACTTTACCGGTTTCTTGGAATACGGTGAGAGCGTCTAACTCGCTCGAGGTGAGCACAACATCGGCCGTCGTCGTTTGAACGAGGTTGAAGCCGAACAAACCGTGGAGGTCCTTCCTACAAAATATTCGAATGGATCTGGCTGTTGAATAATTAATTTGTCAACAATTCAGTTAAAGTGCATTTTTTTAATGTTGGAATATGTAACAAACTCAAACAAAATTAAGAGTTGCTAATTCTTCTAGCGTACTACGTCTGCAATGCATTTAAGGTATTACAATGCATTTAAGGTATTACAATGCATTTAAGGTATTACAATGCATTTAAGGTATTACAATGCATTTAAGGTATTACAATGCATTTAAGGTATTACAATGCATTTAAGGTATTACAATGCATTTAAGGTATTACAATGCATTTAAGGTATTACAATGCATTTAAGGTATTACAATGCATTTAAGGTATTACAATGCATTTAAGGTATTACAATGCATTTAAGGTATTACAATGCATTTAAGGTATTACAATGCATTTAAGGTATTACAATGCATTTAAGGTATTACAATGCATTTAAGGTATTACAATGCATTTAAGGTATTACAAATATTTGCCGAATGATTACACCACATCCTGCTGCACCAACCAATAATAATAACAAAAACAAACAAACCCCAAATATAACTTGACATCAAACTTGTTCTGGAAAAGTACACTTTCATCTTCTGTTTTGTGAGGATATGAAACGACCTTCACACCCATGACCTTGTTCTTGAGGCCGATGAGGGGAAACACGAGACCTGAATAGTCACCTTTTATCCTCACCTGGTACTTCTCGAGGGTGCTGACTTTTATGCCCTGCATAACGATGTCGTTTTCGAGTTTATAATAAAAACTATTATCATAATCATTGTGACATGGCCGTAATAATGACAATACAATTCCCAAACACTGAATTAATGCGTTAATATCAATTGATTTATCAGCAAATTAACAAAATAACCAATCATCAGTAAGTTTATATGTGTTTATATGTGCACTATTTATTATCAAATCAAAATGGAACTTCGAAATGTGATTGACTCAAACATGGATCGTGCCACAGAAAGTTTTATAAAGTGCACGGCGTTCTCAGCGAAAAGGTATAATCCATGAAATTTGTGACTGACTTCGACGTTGAAATCTTCGAGCAGAGAAGTCAGTTTTTCGGGATCGCACGAGTCAACAGGGAGAGACTCTTCGAAGATGTTGCAAGCTTCGACGAACGACGGGTTGTCCATGATGCTTTTAACATCCTCGTCTTTGTCAAAACATGAAGGAATCCTTGAAGTTAAACACTTATTTATAGTTAGATACATACTTAAGGTTACTGTTAATTAATATATATCAAATGTAAGACGCTCTTTGTGAATTCAAATGACAATGCCAAGAACAAAAGAAACCAGTATGTCAAACCTTTTTTTGCATAGGTTATCATGTACTTTCAATGTGTTCTCCTTAAACTTACTCCAGGGTCCTGTCTTATGACAACCATGGCAGGCAAAATATCCTAATTTAAAAAAGCAAATGAACATTATGATAAACAATAAATGTTTTCTCAGCTTTAGTAAAGTTCTCTCGAATTCAGTTATAAACATTTTAACTAATTTGTTCACCTTTGTGCTAAACTATTAGTTTTCTTAAGCCTACATAAGAATTGGTTTATTATGCAGTTCACACACAACGTTAATTTATTTCATCAGAAGTTATTAAATATTAAAATGACCTAGTTAAAACAAAACCTGTAGTTGAATTGATGTAAAGTTTGTCCAGTTTATCAAACTTGGTTCTACTCTTGGAGTTTCTTAAACATGTCGTCATAATACAGGCATGTTTTTCTGAATGAACCATATTCATTTGGCCAAGAAATTCGAGAATTTCCCTTTTTGTTCTCCCTAAATCTTTGTACTTCTGCAATGGCCCGAATTTAAATTGGCAAATGGTTAACAATCTCAGTCAATTTTTAGCAGTGGAAATTCATATACCTCGGCATGATTAGTGTCATCTGGACGTGTGCCGAATTCCCTTTTTATAAGGTTATTGTGGCAAACTCTTAAAAGTCGGTTGCCTTCTTTGAGAATTTTGCTACAGATTTGCGATTTCGAGATCATACCACGCAAAGATAACTCGCAAAAAATCTGATTTACTTGATTACGAAGTCACTAAACTTAAACCCAAATATCGTACTTGGCGCTATCAAAAATAACGTGCAACGATCCATAGATTATGACTAGGTCACTTTAATGTCAAAAATAGCTCCGAAGCCTGCTATTTAAAATTTAATATCATAGACCAACAATAAATATATCATGTTTTAAATGTTATGTAATCTAAAGCCGTGGACTACTCTATATTGACCCGCCTCACTTGTTATATAATGTGCCTATTTGTTCCAAATCTTTTTAAAATCATTCTTTAACATTTCTTGCTAGATTTCAATCAAATAAATATTTTTTTCAATTACGAGTAATTTGTTTTTGTCTGCATGGTTTACAAGGCTATTTCAAGCATTACCTTAACCATTTAATTGCCAATAAAAATATTATTTGTCATATATTTTTCTCCTTTATACATGTGCTTTGGCTTCAGTTAGGCACTGGCTTCTAAATACGCCATTTCAGTATTTAATTAATTATGGCGTAAATAATTGTTTGCCCATATATGAGTGTGTGAATCTCCTTGATCTTTATCTTTTCCACAAATGGCTTATTTTCCTTTACATGCTCTTTCAGCTAATTATCGAGGTACGTGACAGTGACGTTCAGATGTGAGTAAGGTGTTGAGATCTCAGTAATTTAGATATTAGAATATATAATTTATAACTTCATGGTCTGATATAATGGCCTGATGAATGGGGCTAAAGTGGCCTCCTTTCTTTATTCCCTTTTATGGCTGCACATCACCAATTAGAATAAAGGTAAATAGCAGTTATAAACATTAAATAAATATTAAGGTTTTTCTAAATAACATGAGCCAGATAGATTTTTTTTTCGCTTTAAAAGCTTCAGTTTTTTGGTAAAATTCCGGATCACAAGCAGCTGTCGATAAAATTTTATTTGCGCTGCCACCATGAGATCTTGACTTATGGCAGCATTTTTTCTGGCTAAATAAATTTGCATTTACTTACTTAATTACTTAGTTCTAGACTGTGTCCACAGCCACGCTTATGAGCCTGCACTAGCAAAGGCAGTTCAATCATCAGTTCAAGCGATTCTACTCTAACAAATCAATCATTTATTTTTGTAGCCAGAGCTTCCCACTTTAGTCTTTTGCAAAAAGTACCTTCACATCATTTGAGGCACTTGACCAATAAATGTAAACCTAAACATTTTACCCAACTTAAAAAATCTAAAGATGTCTTCAAAACATCTTGCAACGCATAACAATAATCTAAAAATTATGTATTTGAACTGATTGTTGATGGCAAAGAACCTGTTACATGCAGCTAAGACATTTGTTTACATTATACACAGCTGAAATTTCTTTGACTAGACTTGAAATTGAACAAATTCCTAAATAATGAATAACAATATCACAAAGACCTATGAAAGATCTAAAACCCAGTCTCAACATTGAAAATGTAAATGAAGCATAAGTGGCATCTCTTCCCAAAGTTGACAAGTTCAGTATACATTTGTTTGAAAAAAGTTGCTTAAATTAAATTGCATCTCAGCCATTTTTAATTGGAACAATTTAAATTACTGAAATTTATTCATTTCACATTTTCCTGATAATAGTGTTCGATGGCTTTCATATGTCTGCTCATCAACCTGATACGAGGTCGGGCAGACGCCATGAGCTTCACTGCCTCTTCAGGAGTGCATTTCATGGTCTGAAATTTTTAACATGATTCATTGAGAACTAACATTAAAGTCGTCGACAATTTTAAGGAAATATAAAAACCAATAAAATATAAAAATACCAGCATTTATAAATAATATATTATTAAACCTGGTAGTTATACATTATAGGACGTAATTCAGCAATAAAACTTACCTTAACAAGATAGCAAGCAACTATGGTTGCACTTCTTGACCTGCCAGCTTTGCAGTGCACATAAACAGAGTTTGGAGGTTTAAGATCTCTATATTTAAGAATGAAGTCAACACCCTTCCTAATATTTTCATTGCTTGGCACTGAATTCCAATCTGGAGTACTTAGCACAAGCTGTTCAATTCCAGCTTTCTTCCATTCCTAACAAAGAAGGGAATTGACTTAAAAAATAATTCAAAAAATCAAATAACCAGAATAGCTTGTATTACCTCAGGTGAATTCACAAATACTTCTGTCTCGTGTGGTTCGTTCATAGTCACAACGCCTTTGACACCAATGTCAACCAACTGACAATATAAATTCATAAACAATTACATAAATTGTAGCCATATAACAATATAATGTGTAATACACATCAATCATACCTCTTTTGTCATGGATTTAAAGGGCAGAGCTCCCAAAATAACAACATCGTCTACTCTGTTATACCATTGAAACCTCAATACTTTCTGAAGGGCAACATTATAGGCTAAGGAAGAATAGAAATAAAATTGACTGAGATAACTCATGGTTTCTCCAAGCTTGAAATTTTCCACAATCTAAATACTATTCCCATCCGATGAGCATCCGAACATCCCAAACAACCAATTAAATCAAAAGCCGCCTCTATTATCAAAGCAATGCGAGTAACTATATAATCATAATTTTTTTGATTTATGTTTTGAAACAATAAACAATTAAAATATAAATTTAGATTTAAGTAAATCATCTATAAAATTGTCATTAAGTATTGCATTTAATTTTTATTTTATTTATAATTATAAATATAAATTATATAATTTAAAAAATGTTTAAATGTTTATGTATTAAAATATAGTCATTGACTTTGGTATTCATGTAACTTGTTTACGAATCGTTCATCTACTTCCTTTTTCTGACATATTTTCCTCGAGATGGTTAGTGTGCATGATCTTGTGACTAATGCGGTTAATTAGTGGAATTTGAGATATCTGACTAAACCATCAATTCTGTTTATATTAATAACAATCGAATGGATAATCTTTAGGCCAAGAGAACCAAGAAGGTTGGCATTTGCGGAAAGTACGGAACCAGATATGGTGCCAGTCTCCGTAAGGATATCAAGAAGATTGAAATCACCCAGCACGGGAAATACACATGCAGCTTCTGCGGCAAGGTGGGTTGATATTAAATTGCATCGAGGATAGTTTTCGAAGTCGAACATGTGCAATTTTTATCTTTTTTAAATTTTAGGAGACCATGAAGAGGAAGGCCGTCGGAATATGGTCATGCAAAGCCTGCAAGAAGGTGTGGGCCGGAGGTGCCTACGTTTATACCACAACTGCTGCTGCCACTGCCAGAATTTCCATCCGTCGCAGCAAGCAACAGGCTTAAGGATTGACAGCTAGTTTCACACGAATAAAGTTCTCAGTCTTGTAAAGATTATTAGTTGTGGCCATTTTGATACTTGAAAGCTATTCCAAATTGTGAATTTGAGATGCTGGCATTCAGACTTTCTCTGTAGATGCAGTTTGAGTTGGCACTGATATGGGGAACAAATTATACATTGCAATTATTACATTTTACAAAGCATTACTAAAGCGGCCATTCTATAAAACATAAATGACCTTTTTGGAAGGTAGGCTTCAGTCGTTAATTTACTGGTTTAGTCCAAGTAATTAGTTTTTCTTCAATTTTCATGATGCAATGTTTCCTGATATGAATTCTTTGACCTTGCCTTTCTATTTGTTCTTATTGGAAATGAACAATGTCTATTTGCTAAATCCCTTCATTGGCTCGTAATGGTGCAGTATGTTTTCTGAAGCATTTTAACATTTCTTTTTTTGAGAGAAGGTGGATTTTAAGTTTTCCTAAGCGTTGTTTCTTGTTAAGGCAGATGAGCTGCTCAACAGGTTGCTAATTTCCACTCTGGTATTCTCATTGCAGGCATTCATTGTCTAAATCTCCCCTAGTTGAAATCATTTAAGAATTATGAGATTGAGGATGTAGTGCCTGTAGAAAAGTTAGTTTTTGTTGTTGAGATAATTGAGGTGGTGTGATAAAAGGAACTTCACAATTGAAGTTACTTGTGGACGATTCTCAGTGAAAAACATTTTGGCATCACTGGTCTCATTCTCAGCTCAGCCAGCAACAACCGGGTATGACCTAATTGGGGAAGTTGATTACATTGCTTTCATATCTACTGCAGAAAATCCTAAGGCTCTCAAAAATAAATGCAAAACATTGACTGGAGGAGTTCTTGAATTGATTTCAATCACTGTTGATCAGTGCTGTACGGTTTATCACATCAGACTCTGTACATGATGTTGTTGAAGTGCTGACTGTTAAAACAAGTCAATGTCCAAAACGTCCTAGTTATATAACAGACTTTAATCAAATAAACCAATTCAACCAAACAGTCGTTTAATATCGATAATCTCTCAGAACGTTCCAAAATTTATGTTGTGGCTAAATGCTTTTTCGTAATGATTTTATTTACAAACTTTGACATTCGGCAGAAAAATAATCAAGTTTCAGCGTGAAATTATGGAATATTAATATGCCATAAAGAGTTCATTTACTAAATCGCCGAGAATGTCAGCTCTATTTGGATCCCTTTTTTGCTCACTTTCAGATTTAACAGAACCAACTTCGGACTTAAGATCGTGGCTGCACGACGGACATTTGTACATCTGTGAATAGACATTATTATTATCAGATCACAGTTGCAAACAAAAAATAAATATTTTGCATTTGAAATAATCATTGCAACTCACATTTTTCAGCCAAAATTGCAGACATTCGCTATGGAAGAAATGTTTGCATGGCAATTCTATCGCTTTTCCATCCAATTCGTAGGACCCTTGACAGAGCGTGCATTTACTATCCTCATCTGGAAAATAAAAAATTATGTAATTTTAATTTAAATAAAATAAAAATATCATTAGCTCATCGGAACTTACCAAGATGTTTTTGAACGATTTCAATTGTTGGCCATTTGTCGAGAACGCGAGTTGCCTCAGCTTTTAAGTCCTACAATTTTAAAGTACACTTTATCTTAACAGAATATTTAAAATTCATGGCCAGTTAAAGATTATAATGGTTTATTGAAAGAAATAAATTGTGACCCCTGAAGATTGGTCAGGTTGAAGTAGAAGTGAATCAACCTCCTCAATTGCTTCGGATTGCTTTAAAACATAATTATAATTTATTGCATTTTTGGCATTATGATTAAGTGATATGATGTCTATCCTACCAATTGTTTTGAAGACAAGCTTTCAACAATTCCAAATTCTTGTTTATTTTGGAGTTCAGAACCTGATTGCTTCGGAATGTAAATGAAATTGTTAAAAATAAGAATAATTATGATTAGGTTCTAATCTAAAGTTTATTAATTAAGATTACATTGCAATTAAGAGCCATTAGTGTCTAGCATTGAATTATTTGTAAATTAGTTTAAACTCACAGTAACATATGCAGGATCAATGGATTCCGAAAACATGCCATTCAAGTAAATTATGAGACTGTTCATGACTTCTGGGGTCTGCAAAGATCGCATAAATTCTTGAAGCATTTTATTCTATCTTCTTTGGATGGCTTCTAATAAATATTTTCTACAGCTTTGTTAATAAGCGTAGTCCAATATCTTATTCAATTCAAAAACCAAAGTCTCTAAATTGAGAACCTTGAGCATTGTAAAATGTTATTGTAAGTGCAAAACAATAAAGTTTTACTTAGTTTTAAAATTTAATTTGTTGCGGACACTAGTTGTTCAAGTTGGCTTGTATTAGCAGATAAAGAGTGAATTGGTAACAAAACTGCTTGCGAAGGATCAAGTTGCTAGTTTTAGCAAAGGCTAGTTTTGTAAAAGAACCAAATTAATTACGTAATATATGGTGCGTTGTCCACGCCAATCAAGTTGGAATTACGTATTTGATAATAAACATGCAAATTATTCTTAACACAAAACCTACTTCATGCAATTTCGTCAAACAAAAATGCATCACAAGTGTAGTGGGAGTGCAACATTCTGTTTGCAATATTATCAAATGAAACATAACCGCTTGCCTCCCGAAAATGTATTGGCGACAATGATTCATTCAGTTGTTTTCAATTGATTATTTCACGTGAAATTCGGATGGTTAGATTTTGCCATTTATATCATTGTTGATTGTGGTGGGAAGCATTGGAGTATGGATTTAATAATCATTCTCTGTTTTCATCGCCATTTTAAAATTTTATTTTCAATGAATCGTTGTTTGAAGTTGAACTCTGCAACGAATTAAAAGCTTTATTGCAGACAAGTAAATGGCATTTATATTGTGTTACAAAAGAAGGCATTAAGTATGAACTTGTGCTGAAGATTTTTGACACTTTCAATGAATGTGATTATCATTATCCCTGAGACATAAATCAAATCAAATCTTTTTATTGCTATTGGACCTACGGTCGGCAAGTATAGAACACTTTTTATAAATCATTGGCGAGTCCAGAATTTTTGTAGGGTTTGATTTTTGAAGACCTATTTGTTGGGCTTTTATATTTTCGGATGTGATTTTTTAATGCCATGGCAGTAACGTTTGCAAAATATTAAGATATCGATAATTAATTATTTGCTAATAAATAACTATTAATTATGAAAAATAATAATTACTAAATAATTTTAATAAAGAAATCGATGTGAACTTCAATCTGATTGTGTTTCCTTGTTTCTCTTTGCAGCATTTAGTGACTCAATTTAATCTTTGGACTCTTTGCTAATTGGCAACATTCGTAAAGAATTTAAGTTAGAATATTAATTTTTGTTCTTAAATTTATAATGAATTATCGACAATTTGATTTAATCAAACTTACTAATTTACCAAACCATAGACTCATGTGAATGTTTAATTCAGAAGTAAAGAAAAGGGAGGCACTTTTATAAAATTGGATTAACGCAAAATTAAATACAATTAAGAATATTTGTGTACTTAAACATATGATTAAACCAAAAATTTAAAAATGAATATATCGACATTTAAGAAAAAATAAAAATTATTTTAATTTGTGGAATTGCGTGATGAGCTTAAGTGAGATCTTTTTCTACAAAAGTGGCTTTAAAAATAATTATGCCACTCGTGAAATTTTGGATGTAATTATATATTGTGGTGTAATAAGCAAGACCATTTTTAGATGCTCAGAAACCAGCATATCAGTTCATGTTCATATGATTTGCTGGAGAACAAATATTTTCGCATTTTTAAAATGCCGTCAAAATACTTTAAAATGATTAATTATTTACAGGTATTCAAATATAATAAAAAATTTGTTTTGAGGATTTTAATAAATTGTAGCTCCATCATTGCAATCTCGTGGAAACTTTCAAAGTAAACCCCCAAAAATTAAATGAAAGTAATCCAACACAGTTTGAAAAGACGAATCTCATGATGATAAAACATTCTTCAGCCGATTAAAAACAAGAAATCATCTGGAAATATCACTCCGATGGGATAACTTGAATGAAACTGCTGCTAAGCAGAGTCTAGACTGCTTTTATAGAGGAGAGAAAGCTGTGACAATTCATACTCATGTATGTAGCAATATTTACTCAATTGGGGACTCCATAAACGACCCTTCCTTTTACACTCTCACTCACCCCCTAAAAAAAACTCCCGTGCACAGTGCTGCAGAGATTGGCACAACAAGCTCTAAGTGTAGACTCACATCCAGCTGCGAAGAAGAGAGAGTTTAGCAGCGTCGTTTTGTCGCCCGTGACGCCTCGATTCTGATCGGGACACCATAGCTCGGCACCGAAGGACAGAAACAAGCGAGCGGACTAGACATTACGCTCGATAGGGAAAACTGACCTTAAACTGTCGATTCGAGTAGCCGGAACTTGATCTGGATAGCTAGGTCAGCGAGCTATCTGGCACATCAATCTTAAAATTTCGATCTGAATTTTGCGGATCGAAAGTTTTAGGATGGTCGGATCCGTATGGAGAGCGGGAGTTTTGCTCCTTGTGTCGCTCGCTTGGATATTTGTTGTCAACGCCAACATACTTGGATCAAGTGAGATTCATTTTGTTTTTGAAATATTAAAATATTGTTGTGCAAAAAAATTCATTTGAAAAAACTCATTTAAATCTATGCTGAAGATGTTAGTCATTGTTGGTTCTTTAAAAACTGTTGTCTTCATTACTGTGATGTTGATGCACTGATTTATGGTTTGTCGATCTCAATAGTACGTTAACTTTGTTCTTGTGTTTTGATTGCTAACGAATTTATTTGAATTAGTTAATTTGTTGCAATTGTTTTTGTAATTGTAAAAAAATGAAAACTAAATCAACGTTAAAATACCAAAAATATTTACAGGTAACGCAGAGGTGAGTGCCATACAAAAATTTCTAATAACAAACAATATTTTCAAAAGTTATTGCTTATATACATATGCATAATTATGACACGTGTGCTAAAACTTAACAATTGCTCATGAATTATTAATTCACAACTTTAGGTAATTAATTTCAATAAAAATAGCATTTACAAATTTTCTATTACAAAACGCAAGAGCTTATTTAAAGTTTTAATAGTATAAATGTTCAATTGATATCAAAATAACCAATATTTAAAAACCACAATGTGACAATTTGACAAGATGTAAAACAATTGTTAAAAATATATTTTAAAAACACGTTTGATTACTAAATAATAACACATGGAGATATTTGATAACTTATTATAATAATAACTTTTGTTATGATAACCTATACGATTAACCAATGCGAACTAATTAATATTAATTCGTAAAAAGGACAAAAATTTCTACGATCCAAATGAAATGCAAAGTGATCAAGACTCGGTAAGTCATAATATGACTTACAATTTATTTCAATTAATATATTATTCGGTAATAATCAAATGTTAATTGTTTTATATCCAGGGCTCACAAGGAGCTCGTGGACCACCCGGGCCACCTGGACCACCTGTGAGTTTTAATAATTAAATAAATAAATAATTAACTAATTAATTGAATAAACATTAGATCACTAATTAATTAAATTACTACCTAAATATTAGCTGTGGCTAATTGTTATAATGATCGACTGATGGCATTAATGGATGTATTTGAATTGCAATGTGTTTTTTCTGAATTACATATTATGAAAAGCCTACTCGATTCAATAATTTATGCTTGAAATTAATTTGATATTCATTAAAAATCTAACGAATCAAATTCATTTAGTGATATTTTCCTATGCTATTGTTCGTTTAGAGTTTGCATTCATAACTTCATTAATACCAGAGTATTAATTTAGCGATTATTTTCGAAAAAAATTTAAGATTTAATTAATTTTAAATCTTCCAAATATTTTTCATTCAGGGTCCAGCTGGATCAAACGGCCAAAGGGGAGAACAAGGAGAGCCTGGTGTAGCTGTTAGTTTCCCGGACAAACAAATTTATTTACACATAACAACAAATATTATTAACAACAACTATAATTGGTGCAAAATTATTTAAATTAGTTTCTATTGTAGCTTTTGCAATTACAAGAATTAAAACATAAGTCTAGTAGACTTAAGTTTTGCTGAATAAATGCATACCTGAATGCACGCATGCATGCACACCTGATCGAGTGATTGACCTTTCTAGGGTTCACCTGGTGGAAGAGGGCCACCTGGACCCCCAGGACTTCCAGGAAAAGAGGTTTGTATGTTTGTCTATCTATCTGTTTGTTTGTTTGTTTGGAAAATGACTTGATCGTCATGATGTTTTTAAATGTAAATCTTTCTCTGCTTCAGGGACCTGAAGGACGCGATGGAGACGTTGGACCACCAGGTCTGACTGGACCAGCTGTGAGTTTTTTTTATGTTTCGTAATTAATTAAGAATTAAATATTCTTAAATTATTTTTTTCTGATTTTAGTTGATGCGTTTAAATAAAATATTTCAACAAATAAAACGATTAACTTGAATAAGTAATTACTGCATCTGAAAATATTTGAAATATTAAATTTATGAAACATGATGTTGCCCTTAGCTCAAACAGAATTAGTATAATAAAAGTTAATAAATATAGAATTCACGACAATTGTAAAAGTGACGTAATATTAACCCCAAGGGTCAACACGGCATTCCCGGTACCCCTGGCATTCCCGGAGCCAAAGGTTACAGGGTGAGATTCAAGAAATAAAATTTCACTTCTAAAAGAATTAATTTGTACTATTGATTAATTTTTCTAACAAAAATTATAACAAATAAACGCGGTATAGTTATACTGTAAGGGAACAATATTAAGTTTCCAGTAGCTCGCTGTTTTACCGCAAATTTTCGACTATCATACAAAATGATGCATTTGCAAAATCGTATGATGTCAATAAATACTAATTAACGAATTACGAATGTCATTGTTATTATTAAATAACATCGAACAAATAATCAATTAAATTGATTAAATTTCTACCAGGGATACCCTGGAGCAAACGGAGCTAAGGGAGATGTTGGCAAAGATGGAGAAAGGGTAAGAACTAATAATGTCATCATCATCATTACCATTGTAATTTTCAGCATCATCATCATCTTTACCATCGTCATTTTCAGCATCATCATCACTGCTGTCAGCATCTTCATAATCATCACCATTCACCATCTTATTCATTATCGTCGTCATCGTCATATCTTTGGCCTCTATCGCATTAATATATTGTATATCTTTGTAAAATTGTAAAAAAATATTAAGAAGTTGTTCATGCATAATTGTTATCATTATGTTTTAAAAAAATCTATTTTTTGTGCTTCAGGGAAATCCTGGACCACCTGGACCCGTTGGTGCTCCAGGTGTTTTGGTGAGAAATTCATTCTTTGTTTTAATTTTTTTTAAATTTTAATTCATTGTGCTGTTACTTAGTGAATAACAGAAGGTTAGTAATTTCTAAGTAATAACATTTGCTTTAACTTAACTAACTTGTTTTAATTAGTTTGTATATTTATGTTTTAAACGATTGCAATTTATGAACTAGCGTTTTTATCATGTTTATAATTAATAATTAAGTGTTTTGAAATATTTTACAATTTAATTTAATATTTTTATTTTTATTAAATATTTTACTATTTAATTCTTACATTTAAATGTTAATATTTAATTACAAAATGAACCATTCAGATAACATAATGCTTAATCAAAATAAAAATACTTACTATTAATTCTTGTTTAATTAATTAATAATAATAAATTATTTATTATGAATTATAAATTCATGAAACTATTGATTATTTATTATTTATTATAATTAGGGGCTGAGAGGTCTGCCTGGTGACAGAGGAAATGACGGAAGAGAAGGCCCAGTGGTTAGCATTATTGAGATTTATTCTGGATTTCCCTTATCCATATTTAAATTTTTGTTTAAGTATTGCATATATTATATATATATATATTATATCTTTTTTAATAAGTTGAACTTCCTTAAACTGTTTCTAGGGTCTTAGAGGAGCCGACGGTCAGCCCGGTCCCCCAGGTGGTCAAGGTCTTGTGGGTCCATCGGGCGCTCCTGGTTTCCCCGGTCTTGCCGGACTTAAAGTAAGTTTTTATCCTTCATCCCTTGCCATGAATTAACTCACTTTTGTTGTCTCTGTGTTCAGGGAGACCAAGGAAGTGCTGGGGCTGTCGGTGCACCTGGAAGTGCTGGCCCAAGAGGACCCATTGGAGCACCAGGAGCTCCAGGAGAGCCTGGTAGACCTGTTAGTTCAATTTGAATAAATTCAGAAATAGATTTGATTGGGAAAGTGTTATTAAAAAAGAAAAACAAGTTCTTGATTATCATTATTTGGATGACCATGAATTCTTTTCCAGGGAGCTTCTGGTATTGATGGAGTTCAGGGGGAAAGAGGAGACAGAGTATGTCAATTGCTGACGATTCGTTTTAAAAGAATTTCTTAAAATCTACTTAATTTCCGTAAAATCAAAATTCAAATTTCAAAACTTATCTCGGCTATTCATTTTTTTTAAAACTCTTGTAACAAACTGCTACTGCTGCCAAACGCCTGGATGAGTCAGCTTGTTTGTTTTCCAGGGAGATGGTGGAGCTAGTGGTGCACCTGGAACCATAGGAGCAGCTGGACCAGCTGGTTCTCCTGGAGTACCTGGAGTTGCTGGACCAAAGGGAGATCTTGTAAGGAATAGATTTTTATCATGTTTAGTGATTAATAGATTAATATTTATGTCATTGGTTTATATTCGTTATTTATTATTGACGTTAACTTTCAACTTGATTACCATGTTCAAACTAAGAATGATTTCCTGAATAATTAAAAATTAAAAATTTTGTCTTGTGAAGCTCACTTTGTTATATAATCTTGACTTTTTTGCTTCTAAACACATATTAATAATAAAGAAAAATAAAGTGTCAATTTATTAAAGACTTAAACATTTAATTAAGTTATGCCTAAGTTGAATAAAATAAGACGTAATAACCTGCCTTATTTCATTGCCCAGGGTGCACCTGGAGCCCAAGGTTATCCAGGAGAGGTTGGACCAAGAGGTCAACCCGGACCTGGAGGTGAAGCTGGACCTGCTGGAAAGCCCGGAGAGCCAGGGAAAAGGGTAATCTTTAATTTATTTATTTTTGTATTTTACTTCATTATTTATCAACCAAATTATTTGTTATAACTTTTTAATGAATGTTTATTTCTCTCTTGACCTTTAGTCCTTGACCTTTCCAGGGTGCCCTTGGACCACCAGGTCCAGCAGGACCAGCTGGACCACAAGGAGTTCCTGTAAGTTTTAAATGGTACTTTAAGACATAAAGCAAAATATCATCTCGTAAGTACTCATTAGGGAGTTGGTGGAGAACAAGGATTCCCTGGAAACCAAGGACCAGCTGGGCCCACAGGACCCCCAGGACCAAGGGGTGAAGAAGGAGTTGCAGGAGAGTCTGGTCTAAAAGTAAGGAACCAATTAATGTAAAATTTAGACAATGCATTTAACTCTGATGTTAATAATTGGCATTAAAGCAATTTTCTAAATTGTAACGAAACCTAAATACAATTACGAATAGTTGCTATAGTAAACTAATGAACAACAAATAATCAAAAATTACACCTCAGAACTTAATTTCAGGGAGACCCCGGTTTGCCTGGACTTCCCGGCCTTCAGGGACCCAGGGTAGGTGATAGATTAATTGTTTCCAGTTGTAACTAATCTAGCAGAACCACAAGAAAGATTGAAGTCAAATGTAGAACATTTATTCATCAGGGACCTAATGGTGCAACCGGCAAAGATGGAAAGCAAGGAAAAGATGGAGCACCTGTATGTCTTGGAGGTTTTGCATGATTTGACACAGCTGCATGCATCACCAGTCAAACAACTTTACAGGGTGCCAGAGGCAAAGACGGAAGACCAGGTGAGCGAGGATTACCTGGACCACAAGGCGCGCCAGGAGATGGAGGTGCTCCTGGAGACAAAGGAAGAGATGTCAGTAAATTATAGATAAAAGTTCAACTGTGTTACTTTTCAACTGCTTTTGCTCTTATTTTATTTTAAAATATTCTGAAATTAAAAAAATTATCAATGAAGAAATCATTGGGAAAACTGTTTTGAAATACTTAATATTAAGGGAGCACCAGGAAAAGATGGAGCACAAGGAAGGGCTGGATCTGCCGGTGCTCCAGGAGAAAGGGGAGACGATGGCGAACCCGGTGAGCCAGGTGCAGCAGGACCCCCAGTGAGTAATCATGATGTGATCTAACCATTTTAATCTTGAGCCACTTTAATGAACCACGTTTACAGGGGCCCAGGGGAGAAAGGGGATTGCCAGGAGATAGAGGAGCCACCGGAGAAACTGTTAGTAAAATTCTGAAAAATAGAATCCATAACTAACTTAGCAATTTTTAGTTTATTGGTATCTCGATACGTAGGGCCTTCCAGGAAACGCAGGGGAACAGGGAGACGATGGACCCGCTGGAGTTGTTGGACCACCCGGTCCTCCTGGACCAGCGGGAGCACCCGGAGCCAAAGTTAATATTTTTTCTTACTTTATTTGTTAATTAAAACTTAAAACAAAGTAATTCCCAACACTCAACCAAATTACTTAAGTAATTTTCAACACCTCTTTCATAGGGACCGAGTGGACTAAAAGGACCTGCTGGACCTAGGGGACCAAAGGGACCTTCAGGCGATAGAGGAAGCCCCGGACCAGAGGGATTGCATGGGCCTGAGGTTAGATCTTTAACGAGTTGCCTTGAAACGCATGGTATCATTGCCTGCACCAGAGTAAAGATTTTAAAAAAAATGTTAACTTGAATGACATTATGGTTTAATAGATATTTTAAAATCAATAAATTCAGTCACAATTTATTCCAAATAAATTCCAAATTTAACGTATTTGAACTCGTAATTCAGGGCAAAGGGGGAGAGACTGGTGAGAAAGGACCAAGAGGAGCTACTGGTCCAGTCGTTAGTATTTACAAATATATTTGTCACATTTGTGTTTTTAGTTAATATAATTATTGTAAATATAGCATAACTGTTCAAATTAATATCTAATTACTTAAGCATAACTGTTCAAGTTAATAACCACTTACTGCTACACAGCTGTTTTACTGCAACTGATAAACTGATTTTTATGCAACAAGGGCGCTCCCGGTGACAAAGGTCCAAAAGGAGAACCAGGAGATAGTGGACCTCAGGTCAGCCAAATTTATAAAAATTCATAAAACTAAGCTCGAAAAATTCAATCAATTTCCTTAATTGACAAAGTCATCTGCTTCTAGGGATTGCGTGGACCACGTGGTCGTCCAGGAGTTCCAGGAACTGAGGGTGGACCGGGAGAGAGGGGAGCCCAGGGTACCCCCGGCCCAGGAGGCTTTACAGCACCAAAAGGAGAGGCAGGAGAGAAAGGACCTGCTGGACCAAGAGGAGAACCAGGAGATGGCGGACCTAAGGGATTCCCAGGTCTCAAAGGCCCACTCGGAAGCCCTGGACTTGCTGTGAGACATGGGTTTAACTAAAGAATGTTTTTCTTATTGCTCAAAATATATCATTTTCTCTTTTTTAATTAAGGGGGCTGCTGGAGAACCTGGAGTCAAAGGAGGAGAAGGTGCACCTGGCCCACAGGTTTGAAACTTGTTGCTGTCTGTCATTCATTCATTTGGCATTATCCGGTCCAAATAAACAAATAGTCATAAATCGGTTCAGATACTTTTTTTCTAATTTGCATGCAAATGGTTTGGCAGCAACATATAATATCGATATCGACGACAACTCGGCTTCATTCAGTTTATTCTATGGCTCTTCTCATTCATCCTTAACATATTCATATTAGTTACGGAGCCTCCGCATTTATAACATTATGTCCTATAGTATTTAGATTTTACAGAGTGAATTAAAATTGTAAATTAAACCCATGGAACTTGTTCTCTAGGGATTGCAAGGTACAAGAGGCCCTCAAGGACCAAGGGGAGATAACGGAGAACCCGGAAAAGCTGGAAGAGCTGGAAGAGACGGATTGCCCGGTCAAACTGGAGCTCCTGGTGAGGCCGGTCCTTCAGGTCATGTCGGATTACCCGGTGTTGCTGGAGTAAAGGGACCCGATGGCCCCCCTGGAGCAACTGGATCTGCAGGAAAAGAAGGACCAAGGGTTTGTCTACTTGTTGTTTTAGTACGCTGAAATGACTTATCTGGTCAACTATTTCTCAACCGTCAGGGAGAGCCTGGTGAGCCAGGAGAAGAGGGAAGACAGGGTGCTCCAGGAAAATTAGGACACCCGGGACACGATGGATCCAGAGGAGACAGAGGAGACCAAGGGGCTCCTGTTGGTTTTCATTTTATTTTGACAGATTATTTGATAAACTTTCTTTATAAACCATTTAATTGGTTTAGGGTGAAACTGGCCCTGAAGGAGCGCCTGGACTTAAAGGTGAACGTGGATTTACCGGTCTTTCTGGAGCTAGAGGAGAACCCGGAGTAGCTGGAGCTGCAGGTTCAAGGGTAAAGACATTTATATTCTCGCTATTAGATTATTATATTTTGTTAAAAACAAAGAAATTGATATTTCTATGTGTAGTGTGATAGAAAAACTGAAACATGTTTTTTTTTATTTGAAAAACTATTTTAAATTTTAAAACTTTATTAGGGTGAACCGGGAGCTCAAGGACCCGAGGGACCAAAGGGTGAAAGGGGTTCAAAAGGACCAGTTGGAGTTCAAGGTGCACCAGGGCACAGCGGAGAACAAGGACCCGAAGTAAAATAGTTCTGGTTTTGATGTTAACACAATAAAAGACATTTACTAAAATTTAAATACTTGCATTCATTTGTAAAGGGTGCACCCGGCAAAGATGGCCTCCCTGGTGTCCAAGGTCATCCTGGAGAGAGAGGTCTCCCAGGTGCAGTTGGACCAGCTGGAACTCCTGGCGCCCCAGGACCACAAGTAAAATAATTTCTCACCTTTATTCAGCATTCGAATTTAGCATTGATCATGATGCATTAAAATTAATTACGATGAATTAACATTAGTCACGATGTATTAACATCGAGCATGATGTACATCGATATTCAGGGTCAAAGGGGAGCCCAAGGAGCCCAGGGAGCTCAGGGAGAACACGGTGACGTCGTAAGTTCAAGGACACATTTTTATCGAGAGTATGGTATCATTAAACATTTAATGTTTGAATATTCGATCACCTTTATCCCAGGGAGAGCCTGGTAACGTTGGATTCCAAGGACCAGCTGGACCGGCTGGACCTGCTGTAAGTTTTGGAATATTAATTAACTAGTAAATAATTTATTATTCTTAATAAATGATTCTGTAGTAAATAAGTAATTAATACATAATTCTGTACAATAATTTCTTAATCACTCTTGGTGAAATGATGTTATATTTTTATTCTTTAGGGGGCCGCTGGACACTCCGGTCTCAAAGGTGCCCGTGGAACAAAGGGTGCCAAGGTGAGTGAGTGAGGGGGCGATGGACCTTTTAATTTAAAAAATTCCATTTTCTAACCTCAAGTTTTTAGTTGAGATGTAGTCGAAGCAACGTTAAAATAACAAAATTAAACATTTGAGAATTATTTCGAGCAGGCGTCATATAATTTGCTAAACAATTTCTAATAAATATTTGACGAACAGAAAACTTAAATTACTATTAACATGATCATCAACTCATGATCAGTTTATCCCGTTCGACAGGGAGACAAAGGATGGCCCGGAATGGCTGGTCTTCTCGGACACCTGGGAGTTCAAGTAAACATTTTTCCGCTTAACTAATTAGTTGTTAATTATTTAATTAAGTAGTTATTAATTATTTAATTAATCAGATGTTAATTAATTAATTAGTCTCCTGCTAAGGAAATCTTATTGCGTTTTTGTGACTATCTCATTTTTTTCTAGGGAGACGTTGGAATTCCAGGACCACCAGGCCCCACTGGCGGTGATGGAGAGAGGGTGAGTTGATGGAAATCTTTGGCGGGGTAAAATCTATTCAATTGTTTCCTAAACATCTTCCAATCACCAAATCAATTATCAAATAGTGAAATAATCGGAAATCTTTGATCACTTTTAGACTAGGCATACGTAAACTAACCAGCTTAATGGCACAATAATTTCAATTTGTTTTTATGTCACCCTTACTTATATCGTAATTTTTAAATTTCATAGTTTCATAACACTGTCAAATAATATCATTACTGATATTAATTATAATTAACTAACATTTTAGGGTGAAACTGGTCAAAGGGGACAGCCTGGATCAGCTGGACACGACGGAGTTCCAGGACCCCCAGGAAAATCAGTGAGCAGGAAGCTGTCTGTCCATTCGTACTTGGAAAATATTTCAATGGTTTCTTTTTTTAGGGTTCCCAAGGAGCACCTGGCCAGCCAGGAAAATCTGTGAGTGATCACAGCTTTGTCACTGCTTCGTTGCTGCTTTATTATTGCTTTGTCACTTATATTAATTATTAAAATTCAGAATTCTTTAGACATTATTATTTGTTATTTTGATATTAATGCATTATTAGACTATTTTAAAGTCTAGAAGCATCACCATGTCATCTACATTCTGCATTTAATTTTCATACATGAGGCTTGTTTTCTTTAGGGGCCTGCCGGACCCGCTGGACCACCAGGACCACCCGTGAGTCGTGATTGGTTGAAAAAATTCTGATTAATTATTAATTAGTCAAATTATAAATAGTAACATAAATAATTAAATTTTATTACCATGATTGGTTAAATAAATTTTGATTGTTTCCTAAATAATTAAATTTCGCTACCATAATGCTTCGTTAAGCATCAGAATTTATTCCATCAGGGACCACCAGCTGCAGCCCACTATGACTATGGTGCCCAGTTCTTCTCAAGACCAAAAGGACCAGATCCATATTTGGTAGAGAAATAAATTAATAATTTAACAAATATTTTCAAGTATATTTTAACGAGTAAATAAATGCTACTGCTACGATTTTTAATTGGATTCATTATTCGTTTGGTAACAAGTAGTGTAATATTATAATTGTAATAATCGTTAACAATAATCTAATAAACAATAATTAATTGCAGGGTGACCAACCAATCAGCTCCATCGAGCCTGCCAATATTGAAGATTTCAAGGTTTTATTTTACGATTTTCGAAAATGATGTTTAACTTATTTATTTGTTTAACTTATTTCACCTGATGGTTTAGTAGCTGTAAAATTGAAATTACTGCAAAGTTGTGATGATGGTAGTTGTGCTACAACCATAAATTATAAATATAAATTATGAATTAAAAATATAAATTATAAATTAAAATAAAAATTATAAATTATTCCAACAGAACAACGAGAACTTGAGGAAAGTCCTTGAGGACATGATCAATTCACCTCTCTTCACCAACGATGTTCTCGGCACACAAGAAGCACCAGCCAGAACTTGCAGACACCTCTCCAGGGCTCACCCCGAACTTCAGAGTGGTAAGCTAAAGTTATTAATAGACTAATTAATTATTCATTAACGTTTATCAATGTTGCCCTTTTTAACTAACCTACTAATGTACTCCTAAGGCAATTCGATTGCCCATATATTTCTTTATCCGCAATCTTTTAAATTGTTTAATTGGAGATTATACTTTACTATGCAATTATTACGTATTTAAATATTATTTATCAAATTAGACCAAGAAATGGAACATGAATTTATATTACTAGGTCTTTATTGGGTGGATCCTAACACGGGAAGTCCCGTTGATGCCATTCAAGTTTTCTGCAACATGGAGACCAAAGAGACATGTGTCCTTCCAAGTCCATCTGAGGTGAGAATCAACACACGATGATGATGATGGTGGTGATAAAACAGGTACATCATTTGGAAATTGGTTGAAGGATTGATACAGGTTACTGACGGTTGATTTTGTCAGCGTCAGCGTCCTTGGTGGTGGACATTAGATAAATTGAATTACCCACATTCCAGTGTCTGTATGAAATAGATGAATGTTGCTTGTTAAGCATCAACTGTTCGTTTTCAGTATGCTAAACAGAGCTATGGCGGAAGGACATGGTTTAGTGAAATGGACAAGGGATCTCTTGTGAGGACAAATTTATATTTTTAAATTAACAATTTTTGTTGCGTTCATATTTTCTTACTTAAAGACAGAGGAAATATGTCAAAGTATTTAAATATGTATTTCACAAAGCAATAGTATTGACACCGTTATAAACGGTGATAATAATTAAATTAAGTAAAACCAATTTATTAATATTAAACTAAACTGTTAGTAATAAATTCTAAAATGAAACAAATATTAAAATAGCTCAGGTACAAGGCAGAGAAATCCCAGTTTTCCTTCTTGCAACTTCTGAGCGACTCAGCCAGCCAGACCATTATCTACCATTGCAAGAACTCACTCGCATACCTCGACAGCAACAACAGCGTTGAGAAGGCGCTGAAGTTCTTGACGTACAACGAGAAAGTTGTCTCTGCCTACACCAGAAACAACGGGTACTCTGTCAATCTTGACGAATGTCAGGTAATGGAAGCATTTGTTGCTCGTGTTCTGTTCTGGATTCTCACTTTGCATCATTAATTAACATCATTAATTAACATCATTAATTTACTTCCTCATTAATTTACTTCATCAGTACGCTTCATCAATTTAATTCATTGTAAAATTGTTACCTTTCTCCAGCAACGATCATCATCGTGGGCCAAGACGGTGTTCGAATTCAACACTGACGACACCCTTCGTCTGCCAATCGAAGACGTTTCACCGTCCGATATTGGCCACCCAAGCCAAGCTTTTGGCCTCGAAATTGGACCAGTCTGCTTCCAATAGGTCCGATGACTATGCACACACTAGAGTCACTTGTAATTAAATTTTTTCAGAATGCAAGGACCAATTTTGTGATAACGCAAATTTTGGATAGTACTGATCTTTTATCGAGGAAATTAAGAAGTTTTAACTAATTAATTTAAGAGCTAAAAAATTCAGGGTTTCATGAGTCGTCGGGAAAAAGATTTGTTGTGGGGTTGAGTTGTTGCTGTTGTTGTTGGTTTGACGATAATAAAAAAAGGTTAAATGTGGGATTCGTCTGTTCAGCTGTCCGTGTTGTTCGTGTAAAGGAATAAATTTATGAAAATATTACGCTCACATAATTTCTCGTTTTCAGTCTAAACACTAAACCTTATTTCGTCAACAAACTAATTTGATTTTAATGCTTTAAACGAGGCAAGGAAAGTATGAGAACTTGCACGGATTAAATCATGTTAATAGCATAAATCATGAATAATAGAAACAAGTGACACAATAATAATAAAGCAAATAAATTTTAAATTATAGTTAAGCAATCATTAAAATAAAATTTAATCCTAAACAAACAAAAGCTCTCCTTTAGTTGAAATTTCTTATTTTGTAAAATCACAACATTTGAAAATCATAGAGCTTAAGTGTGGATTTTAAATTTTTTTCAAAAAAATTATTCTTAGTCATATTTTATTAATCTCGTGATCATTAGTCTTGAAAGAATTTCTATTTTTTTAAATAAATTTAAACAAAAATCATATTTAAAATTGAATGAATTTAATACAACGGAAATTAAAAAAAAGCATTCATCAAATGAATGAAAGCTTAAAAGCATTTTATCAATAATTTTTTTGCACTTAATGACTTAGCTGGAGACCACACAAGAAATGATGCGTAATAAAAGCTCATAAACGTAATAAATGTTATTCATTTCAAATATTTCTCACGACATACCATGCGAACATTTTATTTTTCAAAGTCACGGAATTTACCTGAATTTTTACTTTAATAAATTTGTGGGAGTTTGTGCATTTATTTATCAACTCTTGAACAATTTTAAATAATTTATTTGCAATCGAAAATTATATTTGCAACAAAAATTACGATTCAAAAATATTTTTATTTTCAAAATTTTCTAAATGCGCGTTTCTATCAAAACATACACGGAGAACATTTCCGAATGAAATTATTAAATTGAACGCCACGCATGAATTAACAGCAATTTAAAGCATAACTTAATAACAAATGAAATGTAAAAGCATTTTAATTTAATTATTTAAAACAATCCGCAGATTACATTCGTTTGAATTAACGATTTGTCGTACAATTCGATTCAATTCAATGCACTGCAATGTTGTCTTTTTTCAATAACTAATACTTAAATCGACAACAGAAGATGAACAAGAAATTAAATAAAAAATAAAAGAATTATTTGCAATCATTTGCAAATGGCAGAAAAATGGAAGTTTTTAGTTTTGAAATATTAAAACGGAAATATGGAATTAAATAGGCTGGTCTCCACCACGCCGTACGAACCATTAAGCATATCTCGCTAATGCACGCAGGCACGAAATGATTTGTTTACAAATGCACCGGGTAAACTGTTTACAAAGATTATCAATTTCCATCAACTTGTTTACAAGACATTTACTGATAAAGAGTCCATTATCGTCAGGCTGAACGCTACTAGGTCACATTGGATACTGCGCATAATGATCTTGATGGAACTGACTTTCCATGTGTTGCTGGTATTGTGGATGGATGTCGTCGACGTCGTAGTAAAAGTGTTGCGGCTGCTGCTGCTGTTGTTGTTGTTGGTGGTGATGGTGATGATGGGGAAAGAAGTTGCACGATTGAATGTCTTGCTGGGCGGGTAGTACATAATGAGGCGTCATGGAGTCACTTCTCTGGAAGTAGAGCTGTTGCTGGAGAAAGTACTGCCTCTGGAAGTGCATCTTTGCAATGTTTTCCTGGCTGTTCTCTTTCTTCCATTTCATCCGCCTGTTCTGGAACCAAATCTTGATTTGCCTCTCTGACAGTTTCAACATCTGGGCAATTTCCACCCTCCTACGCTTTGTGAGGTATCTGTTGAAATGGAATTCCTTTTCCAGTTCCAAGGTTTGCTGCCTCGAGTAAGAAGTCCTCAGTCTTTTGTTGTCAGCTGCACTTGCCGAACTGTTCTTTTGCTGGCTGTTCGAAGATTTTTCTGATGGCAATAATGATGAAATAAACGTTTTGTATTTAGCAGATTTTACGGAATAATTCTTTGTTTTTGAGTTTAAATTGATCTCAATTTTATTTTTGCAATTCGGGAATCACGGATTTAGATGAACTTTGAAGTTGTCTGGAGTTGAATCGTGAAATGTGAATCACAAAGTGAAAGATACATTAAAGGAATAATTAATTTTCAATAACTAATTTATAATAATTAATTAAATTTTCAAATAAAATATTCATTTATCAATATTGGAGAATTAATGTCAACAGATTTCATTCCTTTAAAACTATTCTTCGCACCAACAACTTAATGGCAACTTCGAGGATTAGTATTGCAGTGATCACGGAATATCACTATTTCATATTTTAAAAACATTTTAATTGAATGTAGATGTCAAATTAAGAAAAACTATCAATGATGAAGACAGTTAATAATTTGAATTATATTAATTATAATATAGATTCATAATTTCAAGACATTCGCTTGATAATGGAGCGAAGTTAAATCAGGAGTTTAATTCATTATTTAATTAATTATTTTAAAAATTAATTACAACACAATATTATCAGCTCATGAAATATTCGTTGAGTTTTTGTTCAAATTATTATTTGTTATTTGATTTTTTTTTTAAATTTCCGAACTGAGGTGTGAAATCATAATTCAATGAACATTTGAAAGCCCTTTTCATAATGGATGACATCGCTTGAAATGCTTTTGTTGAACTTGTAAGAAATAAGTAAAGTACCTCGACAAGGTTATTAAGTCATAAATAAACATTATTAGTATATATTCTATTATTATTATTGTTATTATTATTATTATTATTATTATTATTATTATTATTATTATTATTATTATTATTATTATTATTATTATTATTATTATTATTATTATTATTATTATTATTATTATTATTATTTATTATTATTATTATTATGATTATTATTATTATTATTATTATTTATTATATTATTATTATTATTATTATTATTATTATTATTATTATTATTATTATTAATTATTATTATTATTATTATTTATTATATTATTATTATTATTATTATTATTATTATTATTATATTATTATTATTATTATTATTATTATTATTATTATTATTATTATATTATTATTATTATTATTATTATTATTATTATTATTATTATTATTATTATTATTATTATATTATTATTATTATTATTATTTATTATTATTATTAATATTATTATTATTATTTATTATTATTATTCTTATTATTATTATTATTCTTATTATTATTATTATATTATTATTATTATTATTATTATTCTTATTATTATTATTATTATTATTAGAGCAGTTCTGAATTAATGATAATATAATAGATCAATAATAAGTGATAAATACAAATTGTGAGTGTAGTTCTGAAACCATGATGTTATAATACATTGATAATATTTTAAGTAATAATATTAATTCAATAAATAATTGCAGGGTTTGTAGAAAAATAAGTTTTACATTCACTTATTGTGTATTTAGAAATATTTGATACTAGTTTAAAATTTAAAAAAATTATTTCACTAGTAAATTCACTAATCATTTTGTAAACGTCATTATCATTTAGTTTTGCCTTTATCCACCAATAGGAATAAAGCAATGATAAACTTACAAACTTTTTTGAAATATTGTTGATTCAAAAAAATAACTGAGCTAATCATAATATCCAGTTATAATTATAATTAATAATAAAATCTCTTAAAAAAAAACCCACCTTGTCCATTTTGGTGCATCCGTTTCATCCACGGGTAGATTCGCCCCCCGTTTTTCAGGTGTTTCTCGGCGTCCCTCTTGCTGAGAATCTTTTTATCTTCTTTGACGCTTTTTGCGTTTCCAACTTCATCTTTCGACTCCCCGTTCGTCATTCCGATGGTCGTCATGGCAACGGAACCTCTGCGGTCAAAACTCACAGGTTTTTCACCGACAAAGGTTTGGTTCGCCACGTCGCTTTCTTCTTTGTCATCTTCCTCGTCGTCGTCGTCGTCATCATTGTCATCATCATTGTTGGAGCACTCCTTATCGCAGCTCGAAATCTCATTTCCTTGGATAAGTTCATCCGTTTGACGTGGATACTTGAACTTCAACTGTTCCTCACAAAATATCATCGGAAGAAACTTTTTCTTGCTGTTGTTGTTGTTGTTATTGTTGTTGCTTTCCAACATGTTGCTCGACGAAGGATTTGTTTTTTCGAAGTTTGTTGCAATCGGAGTTGCGTGGAAATGTTGTTGTCTCAGTGAAGTCGTCGCCGTCGTCGTCGTTGTGAAGTTGTCGTTGTGGTTGAAGCTTTCACTTAAATTCTGACCAATCACGTCGTCTTGATGAAAATTGTCGTCGCACGAAGGTGGAAAAAGTCGACCTTGACGACTGTCGAAGTGAACGACATTTTCGTTCCATTCCAGCTGAGGAAAGGAATTGTGAGCCAGGTATGAATTGGACTGTAGATGGTGCAGAGATGGCAACGCACAAGAATGGGCTGTGGATTTCATGTCTGGAAAGTTCTCTTCGAATTGTTTGAGGTCTTGAAGGATGGCTTTGAGCGTGCTTTCTTGAGTTGATGCGGCTGACATTTTTATTTTTCAAGGTACTTGTTATCTGGATTAAATTCAAATTCTAAATACCGAACAAATTCATTTAATTAAATTACGTTTTTAGAGTCTAACACGAGCAAAATGTTAATTACGAATGAATAATATTAAAGTAGACATATGATTGATCACTTAATCCACCAATTAAGGATGGCTTATGATGAGAATCCACCAATAGGAATAAAGCAATAATCTTAACTCCGCCTTCACCAACATCCTGCATGAACGTGTGACATTAAATGAACCATTTCTATTATAAATGGAGTTTTTAATTAATTAAGTGAAATCAAAATAAAAGAGATTCAAAAATTAAAATGTATATTTTTAGCTTAATTCATAAAATGTGCAAACATTAATACTAATATTAATTGAAAATTGCAGACGAAAATACAAGCGATCCAATAGCTTGTTTCAAAAAATAATAGAGCAAAAAAATTTTCGAGTTCAATAAATTGTACAGCAGAAATTAATTAGATTACCTAATGGCCTATTTTTTTATTTAATTTAACTTGTCATTTGAATTAATAACATCAATAAGAAAAATAAAAAAATTAATAATGCTACAAATAAAGCAAAACAGTTGCAATATGTTTTAAATATTTGTATTTACATCCAAACTACATTGCTCTGCTACAATAACTTTAAGTTATTTAAAAAAACATTTTAAACCTATTTATTTTAAATGCAAAATGACAAAAATATTTTAAACCTATTTATTTTAACTGCAAAATAAAAGCTAATTGTGACCAATAACAAATCAAACGATGCATTTATTTTCCAATCAAAATTTATTTATAACTTCTTAAGGACCTACAACAGAAGTTAGTGTTGTGTTACCTGTGTTAAAATAGTCAATTAAGTGTAACAAAGTGATTCATCAAAACGTAGGAGTTAATTAAAATAAAAAAAATGCAACAAGCATAATTTACTTCATTACAGAAGTATACTTTTTCACGAATAAATAAAATTTTTTAATAAAATAAAAGCGTCTATTTTATTTAAAAAACAAACAGCTGTGAAATAATGAAGACTTGAAAATAAGTGGCTTTATATTGAAATCAGTTTATCTTTGTTAATGTTCCCGCGCAACAAGATCAGTAGCTTATCAAAGATGACGGAGATACAGTATCCGTCGTCATCAGTCATTGATAAATCTTTAATGAGAGCCGTAATCAGGTTGAATTATATCTTCAAATATGAATTATGACTGCTCAAATAATTCATATTTTACTGGAGGGACTGCATTTGAATAAACGATATTCTTGGAAACAATTTTTATTTCGTAAAATTAATCGATTTAATTGGTCATTCCAACAATGGAACAATAAACAATACAAACTTAGTAAATTCATTCAATTCATTACATTAATTAATTTTTGTAAATTTATTGAATTCATTAAATTCATTCAATTCATTAAATTAATTCAATTGTCACGTGCTGTTTGAATACCTTAAATTCACACCTGAATGATATTTCTCGATGTTTTTTATTTCATCCTCTGACATTTCACAACTTTAGTTCAATCCGGACTGATGGTGATGATAGTGATAATGATGATGATGATGATGATGATGATGATTATGATGATGATGGTGATGATGACGACGACGCCACGATGGTGATGACGATGATGATGATGATGGTGACGGTGAAGGCGCTGATTATGTTAACAAACATTTGCTGATGAGGATGGGAAAATGTTGACGCTCATTGAATGTACGGTTAATGTTAATGCAAGTTATATACTGATTAATAAATCAAATTTTGCAATTTGTTTAAAAAAAACCTGTACTAATTAACAATTTAAAATTATATAAATAAATTTTAATTTAAAATAAAAAACATTTCTGAATGATTTCATGCCAATGTAATTACAAGATTTTATGGGCTGAGAAAAATAGAAGTTAGGCAGATAAGATGACAATTATAATTAATTACATTCCTGTATTTAATGAAAATCTTCAACTAAAAGATGCTTTAAATTTAGGATTTTCTGATGCTTTTCTGGGTGACTGTACTATTTTATAATTAATGTTTTGACAGTGAAATGTGCATAAATTGAATTGAAGATATTAATTTTAAAACTTTACAAATATATCATGAACTGCAATTACTTTTAATAATAATAATTACACAATAAGGACAAATATAATAATAATAATTTATGATTACAATTAGTGTAATGCAATATTAAAATACTAATTTATTTACAATTTACATTCGCAGAAAAATATCGAAAATCCCATTAGACAAGGCATAATTGTTGCTTGTTAAGCATAGGATAGACATTAGTTGAATTCGTAAATAATTTTCACAAAAATGGCAAAGTAATTTAGGAATTGATAAGATATATCTAATTATGTGATAATTGTTTTAAAATCACGTGAAGGATAATTGGCTTGCTGAATGATTGGTGGCCATGTTGTCGAATGTCTTGAATGGAATGCATTTTGTTCTCAGCTAATATTTAATGATTAACAATTAATTTATTTAAACATTCGCTTAAGAAGAAATAAATAAAATAAATATGAATAAAATAAAAATAAATTGTAAAAATAAACAGATTAATTTCAAAGATTGCATGTTAACTTGAATGTTAACTTGCATTGAATACAATTGTTGACGGCTTTCAGTTAATATTTCACATTCGATTGTAAAAGCTACAACACACACACTCAAACACACACACAAATACAACAATCTGAATGCAGGTGGCGAACAGCACTGTGACTGATTGATTCCTAAGTTCTCGTTGACAGTTACAAATAAACATTAAAACGTTGCCTAACGATGAGAGCACCCTCATCCTGGATTTGAATGTCCTTAAGGAGCACTGATGCGTGACTCAGTTCACGGACGAGAACTAAAGAACCTCTACCATTTGCCGAACAAGTTTATTCGGTTTCAATTTATATGTTCATTGGATTAGGGATAATTTTATGCTGTTATTTCACTGCTAAAAGATATTTATTTCGTTGAACTTTAATTATCAATGCCTCAGTAATTATTATTAAGAGAGTTATAAAAGTTTAAAAAAAGAAGAAAATTTTAAGTAATTTCCCTGAAGTTAACTGTTTGTTGAAAACTGCTTGCAATTAATTGATGAACATGAAATCTTCGCATTGTTTCATAAAATATTTATGACAAATTTCAACAAATGTTCGATAATCATTTTGTTGCGATATTATAATATAATAAAATTCAGATGTGTTTAAGAAAGTAAAAGATATTCCAGGGTTGATTTATTACAGTTAATTTAGAACATTACAATAAATATCAAGTTATTCACCCTGTATTTGCGTTTACTAATAACTTAAAAACAAAGTTTAATGCACATTAAGAATGTTTTATTTGGTTAATTATTGTTTGTTAATAACTTATAATAACGGAGAGACAAATATTTAGTAAAAACGAGCATTAATGTTTTGTTAAAATGTATTTATCTTAATTTCTTACAATGTTTAACATTATTAACTGAACTGATAAAGAATTGCTTTATTAAATTTAAACTGATTAATTATAATTGAATAAATGATACTAACAAATAAAAGTGTCTTAGCGCAGTGCAAATAAAGTACCAATTTCCATTAAATAATGTATTATTTAAATTTATTACAGAATTGCAACGAACGTAAATTCTCACCGTAAAATCAAGTCTCATGTACTGAAAGTACCCAGCTGAACTCCTTGTTGGTCAAAATATATTTTTTGTCAGTTCAATTTATAGGCAGTCCAATCTGTGGTTAGTGGGCTATACCAGATATTGTTATATTAAAGACTTTTTGAGTTAATCTTTAAAGCTGATTCTCAAGTTTTCAGAAAGTTTAGTAAGTTTGACAATATCTATCTGCTATGGCATTGTCGTGTTTTTTCTTCAATCAAAATTTTATATTTCTTAAATTAAATTCGTAAAAAATTATAATTTCTATAAAAGCCAGCCAATCAATGTACAGCTTTCGTTGAAAAATGGAGCGCCAATAAATCAAGTTATGCATATTTTAATGAAATATCAGACGTTTATGTCTCATTATTAAACATTTAATTCGTTAATTCAATCTTTTAGACTGTTATTATGAATTAAATTGTGCAAAATATTATAATATTTCTTAAGTGTTATTAAGCAATTGTCTCTTTTTGAGAAATTTAAACACCCACCAATCCCTGTTGCTGTTTTATAAATTAACAAATGTTTGTTTAAATGGCGTTACTATGTTAACTAATAGTAACTGATTATATTTATTAATTATAAATATCTTTTAAGCTACGACGTAGTTCTATTTATTTGCTAAACGTTGTTTTTCTTTCAAAAAGTGAAGCTTCTTTGTCTAGCGACATGAAATTTATCGAAGTCAGACTGATGCTATTTTTCACTGACGAAATATAAATGGAAATCACGAGGGAATAAGACGATAGAAAAACGTTTTTCTGGCTTCAGACAGATTTACGACTTTGGCGGGTGATGAATGTCGTCTGCACTCACGAGGTTAAGAGAAAGGGTCAACGGGTTCAAAGAATTAGTTATCAAAAAAATAATTAAATTCATTACCGTTAAAGTCAGTTCTTGTGTTAATAATCTTCAACTATTCATAAATTCAAAGCAAACAACTTTAAAATAACTTAAGAAACGAATAGAACTAATGCTGTTCTCAAAATTGATACTTTTCAAGTCCTTGTCATGATTTGTATACAAAAGCTTAATAAATCAGAGCTCCATTTTTTTTTTTTGTAAAATCTTTCAAAGGACAAATCGTTTGTGAGTCTCTACGATTTGTCTTCAAAATGCAACAAAAGGAGACCATTTCATCCAGTTGTTGTTGTTGTTGATTTAATGTTATCCTGGAAATCAAACATTCATTCATTTATTCATTCATTCGTTCGTTCATCTGGTTACACAATATGATCTCAAATTAATCTATTTTTTCTTTAATAATTCATTCAAAATTTACTTTAACAAGCTAACTTTGCAAGCATATTGTTATTATTATTATTATTATTATTATTATTATTATTATTATTATTATTATTATTATTATTATTATTATTATATTATTATTATTATTATTATTCTCATTTTTTAAATTTTTTTATTACAAGAATTATTAAAAACTAAACATTAACTAATTGTCAAATGGAGGCATTCTTAATGTTAAGCATGTACAATTTCAATTTCATATTCGACGATTTTCATATCATTTGAAGATGGCTGGCGAAAGATGTTGAAATGTTCTTCGAAATTGATGTTCTTATCGACTTTTTAATCTCCGACGTTAAAAACACTGGCATGTTCATCGGAGCCCGCGCGATCGATTCATTTTCTTTGTGTGATGCCCCCACATGTGGAAGCAACATTTGTTGAGTTGAAAATGTGGAAGCAACATTTGTTAGGTTCAACACTTGGAAGCAACATTTGTTGAGTTCATTTTGTAGAAAAATATTTGTTGAGTTCAACATGTGGAAGCAACATTTGTTGAGTTCAATTTGTAGAAAAACATTTGTAGAGTTCAACTTGTGGAAGCAACATTTGTTGAGGTCCACATCTGTTACTGCTGCTTTTGTTGGAAAAGTTTGATCGTTGAATGATGAAGTTATGAAAACTGAAGTATCCAACCAGTTAATAAACATTTAATAATGATATTAATAATAATTTAAAAACAAAATAAAAAACTCATAACTCATAATAAACGCATAAATAATAGTCTCCAACTT
>JAJTWR010000323.1:1087500-1095000 GCA_021613335.1 Whitmania pigra
AACCCTGGTTTCCAATCTCTCATTTTCACTCATTTGTACGACTTGAATGGCGGGAAGAAACAAAAAATAAAGGAATGAATGAACCATAATTAGCATTTAGGAATGGATCACTTGAAGATTACTCATAATTATGATAATTACGACAAATATGATAATTGTCATGATGGCTGTAGTGATGACGCTTATGACTAAACTGACGAAGATAACGATGTTACCGAATAACATGAATAACAATAACAGCAACAACAAGTTATATGATTTGTTCCAGCAAAAACACCACATTCAATTCCAAGTTTTGAGAATAAATTTCACTCAAAATTGTTCGCGCCATCTGTCGAATAAGTTTGAATTTTTGATGGAATGTTGTTGCATTTGCTTGGCTTCACTTCCGCTTGTGTTGTGATTGAGAAACACGTGATCTAAAATTAAAATATTTTTAAATTTTATTTAATAATTAATTAATTAAATACATTTAAAATATTTTACCATTTTAATAACACCAAATCAAGTTTAAAATCGAAATATGAATATCTATCCATTTAAAACAAAATTTGTAGTTCAATAAAATTTAACATAACATCACTTTTAATGATATTGAATCGTATTCTTGTATTTTTACGATCTAAAAATAACCTTTTGCCTCTCATTTGTGCTACCCCTGTCGGAAAAGATGTTTTCAAACCTTCCGAGGGGTGGAGTTATGCGGATGACGTCATTGGATCTTTTGAAATTCAACTTGAATGTAAACAAACCAGATACAGTCTGCAGTTGTTGCACAAACCAGTCATCGCTCGATTAATTAATTATTTGATATTGATTATTTTTATTGTAGTTTAATATATTTGTTATTATTATTGTTATTAATTATTGTTAATTAATGTTGTTAATTATTTATGGTGTTATTTTAATTGAATATTTCAAATATTTAAATGTTGAGAATTTATTAACAATTGATTGAGTATAATATTTAATAGGTATAAAATTATAATTTATATAGAATAATTAATGAAAAATAATAAATTTGTATGACAGGAATGATCATTTAACCTTTTAACATTTGCTTAATAAATTAGTTTTTAATTCCTACTTAGGATTAACAAGTTAATTAGCTATTATTTCCTACTTATGATTAATATGTCAATTAGTTTTGAATTCACACACGTGATGATTATGTTAATTGGTTTTTAATTCATACATATGATGATTATGCTAATTGTTTTTTAATTCATACATATGATGAAGATGTGAAGATTGTGGTCCTAACAGCTGATGATCTTCTTCTGAATCTTGAAGATCTTCCTAAACGTCTTCTTATGGCATTCCTCACCTAAATGAAATGAGTCTTGTGTTTATTTATTTATTTATTTTATTATTGTTATTATTATTATTATTAATTATTTTGTTCCATTCCTTACCAGTCAATTTTATGCTTATGAATTACACAAATTAATAAATAGAAAACTAATTGCAGTAATTATTTTAAAAAATTTTAATATTTAATAAATATAAATATGCAGCCCTATTATTTATTACTTAATAATCAAGTATAATCATGATTTATTTATCAAGAACAATTATCAAAAGTAATTATCCTTGTCGAAAAGTTAACTTGATAATATTTTCAAGTGTTTCAAAATTTATAAGGTTGGCATCTTATGGCTGGCATCATTTAATCTACTTTCATTTTCTTTGCCAAAAAAGAAACTAATTGGATTAAATGTTATTTGGTAAAATAATAAAATTAATGTTTGCAAAATAATTATTTAAATATTTTAAAAATAAATGTGTTGAAAATATAATATATAATACCTCGGTGTTGGCGAAACAATAAATTATGGAGACGAACATTCCCTGAAATTTAAACAAAATGAGTTCAACGACCGAATGATGCATCGCTAAAATGTCAAATTCCAATTTGATAATGGCGTTCCAAATGATTAGTAAAAATGTAAAAAACAACTTTTCTCGCAATTTAAAGTTTTAATTTAAACAAAATAACCATGTTTAACATCAGCAGAAGGTAATATTATGAATAATTATTAAAGATTATGCTATGAATTATATTGTACTAATCGAAATACAATGTCGAAATTGTAATAATTGTAATATTAAGTCGTAATTATAAAAATTAAAATATGATGTTGAAATTATAATAATTATAGTATAATATCGTAATTATAATAATTGTAATATAATGCCTGTAATATAATACTTGAGAAGATTGGAGGACAGCGTTCGTGATGCGGTAGAAAGTTACGAGGATGAATCCACTCTGAGGTTCGATTCCAAACAAGATGTTCGTCAAACCAAGCAACGGAAACAACACCAGAGTCGCTTTTACCGCCTTCCTGGGGTCAAAAATGGTTTCCATGGCACAGTTATTTTGTTATTATTTGTATATTGTGTGATGTCGTTGTGTTGTGTTGATGTTGTCATAATAATTAAAATTATGAGGACACCATGACAGTTGTAATTAAAAACACGTGTAATTATGAAAGCACTATATTAATTGTAATTATAATGACGATGGTGGTATGATCATATTATGATTTATATTAATATTCTTTATGAGAACATCGAGTATCATTCCCTGCTTTATTTCTAAGGTGATGAAAATTTATGATGAGGAAAATATGTGGATTCGAAACCAATTTCTTATCAATGTAATCAAGTCTCATTCCAGAAAATTTCAACCGTTGTTTTTCTATTTACCGAAGCAGTTATTAAAATGAATATTAACATTATTATTATTAAATATATTAATTAATTTAATAATTTCTTAACAATTAATTTACTGGAAGTTGATGAACTCCACGTTGTTGTGGTTTGCACGGAGTTTCAAAACCAAAATACGGATAATGTTCACTAGGAAGAGGAAGTTAACCTATTAAAAAACAATATTTAATATTTAATTTTTAATTGAATTGAAGTTAAACTATTAAAAAACAATATTTCATATTTATTTTCGTTTTAAATTTATTAATGAATGTACACATACATAATAAGACATTATTCTATTATTATTATAATTATTATTATTAATGAAATATCGCCATGCAACAATGCTTTGAAGCTTGCAAAAATGCAAAAATCTTCAATGATAAAAGTTTTTTTCCCCAGTTTTAATCCCAGCTTAAGTTTAAAATTTTAAATTATTTTAAACAAATAAATTGTTATTTAACAAAAATTGAAATAATTTTGCAAGAAAATTATTACGTTATTAAAATATCGAAACATTAAAATCAATAACATTATGATAATAATAATTATTATAATAAACACATATTTGTAATAAACACATATTTATAATAAACACATATTTATAATAAATACATATTTATAATAAGCATATTCTCACGATTAGAAAAGCCAGTATGGGAGCCAAAATAAACCACAAATTGGGATCCTTTTTGTTGTCCTTCCAACATCTTTCGTTGATCTTCAGGTGCATTATGATGGACCACGTGATCACGAATGGACATGGCGTGCCTATAATAAAAATAAGCTAAATTATGGATTCAGTTTGTCATTGTTGATGAAAAAATAAAGTTATAGATTACTTAATATTTAATTAAGATTAATAAAATAATCAAAATATTAAATAATTATTAATTGAAATGTTTCAAATGTAATTGCTGAAAGCCGTCGTAAATATCAAAAACTTTTTTTTTATCGAAATTTATCAAAGTTCTTTGTTAAAATAATCTATAAACCCGAGAAAAATTTAATTTTAATTATATTTTAATGAAATAAAAATTCATATTTAATAATTTTACTGAATATTTCTAAAAATATTATTTACGTAAAATTTTCTAAATCACTTTTAAATAAATCATTGTGAGTGCCCATGAGAACAATCAATCAAAAATCAACCAATTTGACCAACTTTATTGGTCATGGTTTTTGTGGGAAAATGTAGATTCAGAAATATTCAAAAATAAATGATATTGATCATAATTTGTTAAGTGCGATTTATCGATAATTTCAAGCTTAAACTAACAATAATAACAATAACAACAGTAATTATTTCATTTAAAATAATTTCAATAATTACTATAATTGAGTTTGTTAACATTTAATAACAATTCATGTTAATGATGAACTTTATTTATTTGTTAATTAATAAAATTAATTTTAATTTTAATTCAAACTGCTCACCCCATCCAATGAGATGATAGAGTTTGCTCGGAAATTCCGTGTTGAAGACGGAGACGGCAACATTGTTGTGGAGATACAAACCCTCGATGAACATCCAAGCAGTGTTTGCGATGATGCTGTAGTACATCAGGACCACGAACAATCTGCACAACCAGTCCTACGACAACAGATTCATCCTTGTTGTTGTTGATGTTGTTGATGTTGTATTTGTTATTTTTATTATGATTATTTAATTTTAAAAAAATTATTATTAAGTTAAGATGTAATAAAAAAATATAACAAATAAAAAAGGCTTTGAGGTTGTGAAAATAAATTTTAACAAATTTAAATTAATAATAAATTAAAACAAATATAAAATAATAATAAATTATATCATTTATTGTTTTGAATGTAATAAATAAAAAGTAATTAAATAATTTGATTATATTTCCTTTTACCAGACGTTGATCCTCGTATGTTTCCCTATTTTCATCTTCCTGGAGATCTTATTTTCGTTTCAAAACCCCGAGTTTAAAAGTTTATAATTATTCTGGATCGACGGAGCACTTAAAATTTAAAAAATTCCCAATTTATTCATTTATATTTTATTCGTTTATTCAAGACACCAAACACCTCGAGATAAAATCTTTAGTGCTAAAATCACTTAGGTGAAAATTGTTGTGAAAAGCTTCAATTTTGTTCTTATTTTATTATTTTATTATTATAATTTAATCCAGTCATAACTTAATATAATTTAATTTAATTTATAAGAAAATTTTAGTTAAAGTTATAAATAATTGAATGCACTATAAGCACCATTTATTTTATTTGAAATTCACTTGTCAACATAGCTGGTTAAAGGCGTCTCATGCTTCGTCATCATCTTCACTGAGGTCATCGTTATCATCACCGCATCGTCTTTGCATCATCATCATCGTCATCGTCATTGTCGTCGTCATCGTCATCATCGTCTTCATCATCGTCGTCGTCATCGTAGCAGTCATTTTCTCAATATTTCCAATTGTGATTGCAATAATCGGTTTTACACCTCACATCTTATCCATTTGTTCATCCATGCATCCATCCATCCATCCATCCATCCATCCATCCATCCATCCATCCATCCATCCATCCATCCATATATCCATCGATCCATCAATCCATCAATCCATTCAACTATCAGTCACTCCAGGAAGGAAATACTCGTCTTCCCATGCAGAGGAAACTCTTCCCTTGTTTGACCTTTGACCTCGTTGGCCTTTCAACGTTTTGGCGGCAAATTGTCGATCATTCATCTTATACATCACGATGGGTTTCAGCATGAAATAAATTCGTCATCATCATCATCATCATCATCATCATCATCATCATCATCATCATCATCATCATCATCATCATCATCATCATCATCATCATCATCATCATCATCATCATCATCATCATCATCATCATCATCATCATCATCATCATCATCATCATCATCATCATCATCATCATCATCATCATCTCATCATCATCATCATCATCATCATCATCATCCATCATCATCATCATCATCATCATCATCATCATCATCATCATCATCATCATCATCATCATCATCATCATCATCATCATCATCATCATCATCATCATCATCATCATCATCATCATCATCATCAACATCATCATCGACGTCGTCATCATCATCATCTCATACATTTTGTTTCTTATTCCTGGTATCATTATCGTCACCGCCATTTTAAAATCGCTATGTGTTCATCATCATCAACAAAGTCATTGAAACTTTGGCGCTAAAGAATTAATAAATGATAAATGCTAAATAATGTTTTTATGAGATATGCTTGTTATTGTATCTTTTTGTTATTCTATGCAACAAGTAAAGTGTTGCTTAAGAACATTATTAGCATTATGGAAAGAAGCATTAAGATAATTCCATTTAAATGCCTTTTGATGCAACATTAAATTCAATATTACAATTATAATAAACTATAATTATTTATAATTTAAAAAAGTATCTAAAGTAATGAAATTATTCAAAACAAACAGAACCTAACACACATATTATAATGAACATGCTATATTATAACATAATTTAAACAACATAAAGCTCAACAAATTAGCTCGTATGTATCTTGTACGAATAAATGAATAATAATTGAAATAATACTTAAAATCTCACAATTTGTCTCATCCAAAGAACTTGAGTGACGAAAGGTGATAAATGGATGATGATGATGATGTAGCGCATGATAAAGCTGAGTACCAGGTTTCTGTGGATTCTGATGCGAGGGCAACTTAGAGAACTGAAATACGAATTTAATTTATTAATTACGAATTTAAATGCCGAAATTTTCGGTTAACATTAACTTTAGAATATAATAAATAATCATAGCAATAGCAACAAACCGGAAATAGCAGAAAATGAAGAGGGTGATCAAAAGCATGATACACGACAGCAAACTGCAGAAGAAGTAAACCATACTCAAGATTTTGGCCAGTTTCTGAAATGAAACAAAATATTCTATTTAAAATGAAATGAAATGAAATGTGATATAATAAAATAAAATCGCGCAGCAATTTAAAATTACTTCAAGCGCTTCTTCAAAGTTCAAGAGAATCTTTTCAGTGCTTCTGGATTTTGGCTTTATTTTGTTTTTTGATCAAAATTAATTTTTAAAAATCAACTTGCACTTTATAATTTGTGTAGAATGTGAGTTTTAATTTAACAAGATTTATTTAACAAAATTGATTTAGTAAATATGATAATATAAGAGAAGTTGCTTATTGTAAGTTAGATAACTTGATTTTATATTTTACTTTTTTATCTTAAGTTATCAAAGCTTACAAGAATAGCCGACATTTTGTAGGACAATTCAGAAAAGTATTTTTTAATAAAATCAGAAATTTCAAAAATTATAGATATATGAAGAAAATTTGCAGAAACTTGTGAATATCTGATTCTAAGTTATCTTCATTCTTCATGATTTATTGTCGCATTTGTTTAGATGAAAATATTTGCAACAAAACTATATTATAAATTTTATTTTTGTTATAAATTTAAATTTTATATTTTATTTAACAGATAATTATTAATGGTGTATAAAAAGTAATATTTTGAAATCCTTCGAGTTGTAATAACATAAACTATAATCATTTTAATAGTAGCACACTACAAAATAAAATAATGACGACAAACATAATAGCATATATATATATTGACACGGGATATTATGAAGCGGTTTGTGGCATTATTACTACAGTTTGAAAAAATGCTCCATTATTATAAAAATTATGAAATGATTTTTTAAATATATAGTTAAATAAATTTTAGAGCTATGCAATAAAAATATTTTAAGGACA
>JAJTWR010000323.1:1100000-1120080 GCA_021613335.1 Whitmania pigra
CGGCGATAAAAATATTTGGGACCACTGCTCTAGCTTACTGACGAGTTGACGACTTAGTTGCGCTTAGTAGTCCCTAAATCTGGCATCCATCCTGGATAAAGTTATAACAGCGCTAAACGATTCTAAGGCAATAAAGCAACTCTTTGACCCATTTTAGAACTATGAGACCAGATGCCCATCTTTTCAATCCATGCAGGATGCCTCTACGAACCTTATTAAATCGATCAAGGCCGGCAACGTGGAAACTTATCTCTACTTTCCACTGCTCGACCCGCGAGAAGCCACGGCCTTTTTGACTTTACCCGTCTAGCACTAGCTGAGAAATTTTATTCCCTATGACGCCGAGCCTATCAGCACCAATCGTAACAACACAACCCTTTGAACTATTACGAAATGTCGAGAACAGATGATCACCCTAGCAACCCAGGCACTTACATGGCCTTTACGAACTGCGCATGGCCGAAGACAACAGTTTACCACAACTTTCCCCGGCTCCCCACGAACAACATTTGAACTTGCTATTATTTTTTCACAAATTATTGTCAAACCTGATGCAAGTACATCAAATGGCAGGTTGGCATTGAAACTGCAAAATGCTTTAAAAAGCACAAAATAGCTGTATGACAGGCCAATAATTGTCATCGACCTATCAACAATAAAAGTCGTGCAACAGAAGATAACGTTTGCAAGATAACAATCTGCCAACCTAGCAAAACTACACCTGCAATCAGTTTAAAAATGCACTTATGTTGATTCTCGACAATCAACATGCATATAGTATGATGTTGCCATATTAATAATAAAATACTTTAAAACAATAAGGCTAATAAAAGATTTGGTTGACGTCTTTGCAATATAAAATCTATCCAACAAGCACTGAAAGCAGATGGTCAGATTTCTCTCCTTTCAAAGGAGATGAGGTTTCGCCTTCTGTCGAAAGTATACACCTTGACCAACGGATCAGCAATGGAGGGAAGAGGACAATAATTAAATAACGGGCCTCTCTTTGCTGAGGCAAACGACATTGATCCATCCCGACAGAATGTAATTAACGGTGTAGATTCATATGGACCATGACAGAACTTCAATAACTCTTCTTCCTTATAAAGATAGTCTTTCACACAAACTCGGCCTTGTTGACTTTTTCTGAATTTTGATCCCCATTGATGATCGCTTATTTTTTTTCTCAATCTGAAAATTTGTTGAAATTCACTTTCTTCCAAATCTGTCCTACTAGAGTCCAGATGGATCTAACCTATCTTTTCCACTTCTTCAAAGACTGTTGGTCTCAATGGCGTTTCCTCATCAAATCCAACGTGCATGTACAGGTACCGGTTAAACTTTTTTCCACTTTCAATTAAAGGGAATCCTTCGAACTGAAATAAATGCCCTATTTCTTCCTCCACCTCTCTGGTAGCACAAAGTGAATTCGACTTGTCAGAGACTTCTCTTTTCCCAGAGGGTAAGGCCCATTCATCAACACCAAATCCTTTCATTCCTATGACGCAAGTTTCATTTTTGTTTAAGATTATTGCACCACACCTGTCGGTATGACGCATAAAGGTCTTGTAATTATGGTTCATTTCTTTAAAATTGGGGAAAAACTTAGAGAGATGGCTCTCTGTCAGAAACTCAGCGTAATCTTCAAAAGACAAATCTTTGGTGCTCTTATTCAATAAATAATCCATATAGAAATAATATGAGTCCTGAAGAGTCTGAATTTTCAACTCATCTCTTTGATTGGTACGTAAATCCGAGAAAAAAATGCTACAAACATAACAAAGTCATATTAGCTACTAGCCAAATATTAACTAGATTTGAAACTTACTAATCCAAATTTGTGAGATCTGCCCTGTCTGGGTAAAGCTTCTCAGAATTCATTGCCATTGCTGTAAAAATTGCAATTAATTATAACTTATATAACAGAATTTATATAGCATTCCTTCCCAAGGGCCCTTGAGGCAGAACAGTATGGGCTTCAAACACAATAACATTACAGCTCTTGCTATTACCTAACCTGGAATGATGTACTAGCAAAATTGACTATTTTAGAATAATCCTTTATTATTGTGCAAAAATCTAAAATTCTACTTAAAAATACATAAAAATGTTTTGTAATGCCTATGTTAACTTATCAGTAAGCACTTAAGTAAGCATCGTCATCACAACCTCTTCGAGAAATTCCAGATCAAAACACCGTAAAACGAGGTAGACAAATATAAAGCTACAAGTAGCTATAAAGCTGGTAAAAATAAGTTTAATCAGAGGTGAAGTATTCTTGTTTAACAATTTCAATTGTAAAATTTTAATTAAAAAAACTCTCAGCTCTTAAACAAGATTTGTTATCGAGATTTGTCGGTTTTTTATTCGAACACTTAAAATTTTCCTAAGCGTGAACAACCCAAGCTAAAACAAAGACACTGAATATCAAAAATAAATAAACAGAATTTATTATTCATTTTTATAAAATATTTAAAAATAATTAAGATTTTATTTACTATTAATTTTTACATTTTTAAACGTAAACGAGATTGTTTGGTGCTCGTACCGGACGAATCCTAGACCATGTATACCAGACTATATAACGAATTAGTTTTAATAACAAATTCTTAAACTCGTTATTTTGTCTACCACATAATTTAAATATTTTTATATAAAAAATACAAATTTGAAACGCTGAACCGGACGAATCCTAGACCACATATACCAGACTATATAACGAATAACGAATTAGTTATAATAACAAATTCTTAAACTCGTTATTTTGTCTACCACATGATTTCAATATTTTTATATAAAAAATACAAATTTGAACCGCTGAATAAAAGATAATATATTTAATTGCGCCAGAGCTTTAAAATTTGTACTTCGTTCACCAGTTTGAAAGTTATCGTAAAATCGATGGAGCTAAAATGTATTAAATCTCGGGGCCGGGCAGCACGAAAAAAAAATGATGGAATTACTACTCTCATAGTTCCATTATTTATAATTTCTATCACTGATGGTTCCAGTGATGAGTCAGGAGAGTCTTTGATAATGATTGCTGACAAAGAGACGATGGATGACATTCAGCTGAGATACACATCCATCCGTGGCTGGAGGAAGTACGAGAAGTTCATTCCATCCTAAAAAAACAACATTTATTGTGGTGATAATTTAATCGGACTTCCAAGAGGTCAATTTTCGCAGCTTTTCATCTTTCTCCATTCTGGATCAAATAAATGGGTCAGAGCATATCTTTTGCTGTATCCCTAACCCAAACGCTACTGGAACGGGCCCATAGTCCTCTTTCTACCACCTCGAAAATTTGCTCGAATTTTGTCTTGCACGCAATTCTCAGAGACGTGACGAGTCCACGCGGATTAGACTATCTTTTCGCTTGTTGCCTCCCACATTGTCTAGTGGTTAGGATTCCTGGAATCTTCTGATCCGTAGTCAGACGCATTATCCAATTCGCCACAAGCCCGGCGACCGCACATACTCATATATTCATCCGATATTCATCCGACTTTCAAGAGCTCTATTTTCGCAGCTTTTCATATTTCTCCTTTCTGGACATAGGTGGGTCAGTGCAAATCTCTAGCTAAAGCCCTAGTGGTTAGGATTCCAGCCTTTCACATTGGCGGCCCGGGTTGGATTTCCGGTATAGGAACAGGTGTTTTGCACTCTAGTCTACTGACAATTCGACTGAGTCTGCTTGGCATGATCGCCTTCCAGGGGCCAAACCCAGTCGAGCTTGCCAGGAGTCGAACCTGGAATCTTCTGATCCGTAGTCAGATGCGTTATCAATTGTGCCTAGTGATGTAAAAAAAAACATGTTTTTTTGTCCGAGTTTTTTATGGTTTTTTTTATGGTTTTTTTATTGTTTTTATGTTTTTTTTGTTTTTATTGTTTTTATGGTTTTTTTTTTAAAATTTGTTGAAAAGTGATGGTTCATGATTAGTTAAACAAGTTTATTGCAACATAAGTAAAAAATAATACAAAACTAGAGATACAGTGATGATAGAAGGTTTTGGAAAGCTGAGTTACGAGGAAAGATTAAGTAGATGTAAATTAACGACTATGGAAAAGAGAAGAAATAGAGGGGACCTCATCGAGGCATTCAAAATTTTATCGGGAAGGGAAGGCCTTTTGCCTGAACAGTTTTTAGAAGCCACAAAAAGTGCTTCTACCAGAGGGCACAATTGTAAATTATATAGGAAGGCTTCGGGAAACTTAAAAAATAATTATTTCAGGGCAAGGGTGGTTTCTTTCTAGAATAAACTAGATACGGAAACCATCCATGCTGACACAGTAGATAAATTTAAGATTTACTTAAGTAAATTCGGTTATTAAGATTAAAAAGAGTGGTTATTACACAGATCCGGGTTTTCTTAACCACTATAAATAATTGTTATGTTATTGTTATGTTAAACCTCTATTGATTATAGCGGTCGTTATGGCAAAATCTTAGAAGCTACCTTAGCACGAAGCCGTGATGAGCATGTACCTTTCCACCAGGCTATCGGTAGGACTTGCAGAGATGCTAAATTGCTAAACAAACTGCAATTGGTTTCAGCAACATCAAAACTTCATTTTTAAAGTTATAAAGTTTTTGTTTTGTTTTTTTATGTTTTTTTGTGTTTTTTTTGTGTTGAAATATTTCAAAAAGAACAAAACATTTTGAAATAAAACAATTGAAATATTTCACGTTCACATCTTTAATTGTGCCACAAGCCCGGCAACCAACCACGCAGATATTAATCCGACTTTTAACAGGTCTATTTTTGAAGCTTTGCTGTCCTCAGGTCATTCTGTGTTGGTTCAAGATGTTAAGTTCAAGGGATCAGGATCAATTCGTTTGGCTTCGGTCAGGATTTGGTTTGCAGATCATCATAAGTACGTTGAGTAGATGTTGTTGTCATTATTGCTGTTATTATTATTATTATTATTATTATTATTATTATTATTATTATTATTATTATTATTATTATTATTATTATTATTATTATTATTATTATTATTATTATTATTATTATTATTATTATTATTATTATTATTATTATTATTATTATTATTATTATTTTTATTATATTATTATTATTATTATTATTATTATGATTATTATTATTATTATTATTATTATTATTACTATTATTATTATTATTTAGTAGTATTATTATTATTATTTTAATTATTAATATAATTTAAAAAAACAATCAATAATTTTTAATAATTAATTTAATTTCATTTCTTTATTGCTTTTTAAAATTGCTTTTTAAATTGAGAATCTTTCAAGAGCTAGTGTGTAACGAATTAGATTTAAGGAGCATAAGAAAATCTACTCTACTCCAGGCCTTCGACCTTAACCCTTTCTTTCAAATCTTCCAAAAAAAAAGCTTAAAGTTAGGTTATTCCGCCAAAGATTTAATTAATTAATTCCCATGGATTCAAATATCAGTGCATCAGAAAACAACACGTTTGAAGCCTCGAAACAAATTTTCCGACTCCAAGGTCACATCGATTTTGACTGTCTTTTATTAATCTCCAACCTCCACTATGACGTCACAGAAATAGAACTGGAAGAGCACTTTAGAGTTGCTGTTCCAATCAGGAGTTTAACCATCTTTAACGACGGCAAAGGACTTAGCACTGGAGAAGGAGAAGTTGTTTTGTACAACAAGGAGGATGCATCAGCACTTGAAATCAGATTCGGAAATACGACGTTTAAAGGAAATGTAATGAAATTGGAGTCATCAATAAGTCATCGTATTACTGATATCTCCCGTCATACCGTTTTAATAAGTAATTTACCAGAAGGTGTAACAGCGAGCGAATTAGAGACACATTTTCCACCCGATGCAAGAGCCAGGAAAGCTACCATATATTATAACAAAGATGGAAGTTGGACAGGTAGAGGGAACGTTATATTTTTCGACAACGTGCACTATACAAAGAGTCAAGGGCTTCACTGGCAGAATAGACAAATCAGGGGTCAATGCATGAGCTTTGCTAGACCAAGAGCTATTCTTTCACCTCTCACTTTTAGTTCTCTTGAAGAAAAAACGATTTTGCATATCACAGATCTGCGTCATGACATATCAGCAAATGATTTGAAAGAGTGTTTCGGTACAGGTCTACAAGTTATCGATGCTACCATATTTTACAACAAGGATGGCAGTAGTACTGGGACCGGAGAAATCATTTTTGATAACAGACAACAGGCATCAAGGACATCGTCACCATCATTACGATCGAGATCATCATCCTCATCATCATCAAGATCATTATCAAGGTCATTATCAAGATCATCATCAAGATCATTATCAAGATCAAGATCAAGATCATTATCAAGATCAAGATCATTATCAAGATCAAGATCATTATCAAGATCAAGATCATTATCAAGATCAAAATCATTATCAAGATCAAGATCATTATCAAGATCAAGATCATTTTCAAGATCATTATCATGGACATCAAGATCATTATCAAGATCATTATCATGGTCATCAAGATCATTATCTAGATCATCATCAAGGTCACCATCAATATCATCAAGATCATTATCAACATTATCAACATCATCAACATCATCATCATCATCATCATCATCATCATATAGTTCAAGATATTTAAGAAAGCCACCAGTACCGCCAAAGAAGGCCGTAGAAACTTTTGATTTCATCGTGAAAACGTTTGGGTATTGCAGGTATTCAATAAGGACTGTAGAAGAAAATTATTCATTGCCTCCGACTCCATGGTTGCCAGCTAGATATCGTCATAAAATAAATTAAAAAATAAATGAATTCGGTTTGCTAAGACTTTTTTAAAAATTCAATAGTAGTCATCATCGTTGTTGCTGTTGTTGTCCAACAGGTGCCTTATTTGTCAATTCAATAATTATGTTGAGCTAATAAACCAGAAAAATCGACATAATAACCAGTACCTTTCACTTTGACGGCCCGGGTTCGATTCCCGGTGTGGGAACAGGTGTTTTGCACGCCTGGCACACTCTAGTCTACTGACAATTCGACTGAGTCTGTATAGCATGATCGCCTTCCTTCCCCGTCGAGCTTGCCAGGAGTGGAACCTGGAATCTTCTGATCCGTAGTCAGACGCGTTATCAATTGTGCCACAAGTCAGGCAACCAACAACACATACATTAATCCGACTTTTAACAGGTCTATTTTTGAAGCTTTGCTGTCCTCAGGTCATTCTGTGTTGGTTCAAGATGTTAAGTTCAAGAGATCAGGATCAATTCGTTTGGCTTCGGTCAGGATTTGGTTTGCAGATCATCATAAGTACGTTGAGTAGATGTTGTTGTCATTATTATTATTATTATTATTATTATTATTATTATTATTATTATTATTATTATTATTATTATTATTATTATTATTATTATTATTATTATTATTATTATTATTATTATTATTATTATTATTATTATTATTATTATTATTATTATTATTATTATTATTATTATTATTATATTATTATTATGATTATTATGATTATTATTATTATTATTATTATTATTATTATTATTATTTATTATTATGATTATTATTATTCTTATTTTATTATTATTATTATTATTATTATTATTATTATTATTTTATTATTATTATTATTATTATTATCTTATTATTATATTATTATTATTATTTTAAAAAAACAATCCTAAATTTTTATTAATTAATTTAATTTCATTTCTTTATTACTTTTTAAAATTGCTTTTTAAATTGAGAATCTTTCAAGAGCTAGTGTGTAACGAATTAGATTTAAGGAGCATAAGAAAATCTACTGTACCTTCGACCTTAACCCTTTCTTTCAAATCTTCCAAAAAAGCATAAATTAGGTTATTCCGCCAAAGATTCCGTTAGATAATTCCCATGGATTCAAATATCAGTGCATCAGAAAACAACACGTTTGAAGCCTGGAAAAAAATTTTCCGACTCCAAGGTCACATCGATTTTGACTGTCTTTTATTAATCTCCAACCTCCACTATGACGTCACAGAAATAGAACTGGAAGAGCACTTTAGAGTTGCTGTTCCAATCAGGAGTTTGACCATCTTTTACGACGGCAAAGGACTTAGCACTGGAGAAGGAGAAGTTGTTTTGTACAACAAGGAGGATGCATCAGCACTTGAAATCAGATTCGGAAATACGACGTTTAGAGGAAATGTAATGAAATTGGAGTCATTAATAAGTCATTCTACTGATATCTACCGTAAAACCGTTTTAATAAGTAATTTACCAGAAGGTGTAACAGCGAGCGAATTAGAGACACATTTTCCACCCGATGCAAGAGCCAGGAAAGCAACCATATATTATAACAAAGATGGAAGTTGGACAGGTAGAGGGAACGTTATGTTTTACGACAGCGTGCACTGTGCAGAGAGTCAAAGGCTTTACTGGCAGAATAGACAAATCAGGGGTCAATGCATGAGCTTTGCTAGACTAACACCTATTTGTTCACCTCACGTTTTTAATTTTCTTCAAGAAACAACGACTTTGCCTATCACAGATCTGCGTCATGACATATCAGCAAATGATTTGAAAGAGTGTTTCGGTACAGGTCTACAAGTTATCGATGCTACCATATTTTACAACAAGGATGGCAGTAGTACTGGGACGGGAGAGATCATTTTTGATAACAGACAACAGGCATCAAGGACATCGTCACCATCATTACGATCAAGATCATCATCATCATCATCATCCTCATCATCATCAAGATCATCATCAAGATCATTCTCAAGATCATCATTAAGATCATTATCAAGATCATTATCAAGATATTCATTAAGATCATCAAGATCATTACGATCAAGATCATCCTCATCATCATCAAGATCATTATCAAGATATTCATTAAGATCATTATCAAGATCATCAAGATCATTACGATCAAGATCATCAAGATCATTCTCAAGATATTCATCAAGATCATTACGATCAAGATCATCCTCATCATCATCAAGATCATTATCAAGATCATCAAGATCATTATCAAGATCATTATCAAGATCATCAAGATCATTATCAAGATCATCAAGATCATTATCAAGGTCATCAAGATCATTATCATGGTCATCAAGATCATTATCAAGGTCATCAAGATCATTATCAAGATCATCAAGATCATCATCAAGATCATTATCAAGATCATCATCATCATCATATCATCATCATCATCATCATCATCGATTCACATAGATCAAGTGTTCAAGAAGACCACCACCATCACCGAGAAGATGGGCGTAGAAATTTGTGATTTCCTCTTGAAAACGTTTGGGTCTTGCATGTTATCAATAAGGACTGTAGAAGAAAACTCTCCAATACCTCCGCCTGCATGGTCACCCCCTAGATATGGCAGGTTGGCATCAAGACTGCAAAATGCTTTAAAAAGCACAAAATTCTGTATGACAGGCCAATAATTGTCATCGACCTATCAACAATAAAAGTCGTGCAACAGAAGATAACGTTTGCAAGATAACAATCTGCCAAGCTAGCAAAACTACACCTGCAATCAGTTTAAAAATGCACTTATGTTGACTTCTCGACAATCAACGTGCATATAGTATGATGTTGCCATATTAATAATAAAATACATTAAAACAATAAGGCTAATAAAAGATTTGGTTGACGTCTTTGCAATATAAAATCTCTCCAACAAGCACTGAAAGCAGATGGTCAGATTTCTCTCCTTTCAAAGGAGATGAGGTTTCGCCTTCTGTCGAAAGTATACACCTTGACCAACGGATCAGCAATGGAGGGAAGAGGGCAATAATTTAATAATGGGCCTCTCGTTGCTGAGGCAAACGAAATTGATCCATCCCGACAGAATGAAATTGACGGTGTAGATTCATATGGACCATGACAGAACTTCAATAACTCTTCTTCCTTATAAAGATAGTCTTTCACACAAACTCGGCCTTGTTGACTTTTTCTGAATTTTGATCCCCATTGATGATCGCTTATTTTTTGTTTCAATCTGAAAATTTGTCGAAATTCACTTTCTTCCAAATCTGTCCTACTAGAGTCCAGATGGATCTAACCTATCTTTTCCACTTCTTCAAAGACTGTTGGTCTCAATGGCGTTTCCTCATCAAATCCAACGTGCATGTACAGGTACCGGTTAAACTTTTTTCCACTTTCAAATAAAGGGAATCCTTCGAACTGAAATAAATGCCCTATTTCTTCCTCCACCTCTCTGGTAGCACAAAGTGAATTCGACTTGTCAGAGACATCTCTTTTCCCAGAGGGTAAGACCCACTCATCAACACCAAATCCTTTCATTCCTATGACGCAAGTTTCATTTTTGTTTAAGATTATTGCACCACACCTGTCGGTATGACGCATAAAGGTCTTGTAATTATGGTTCATTTCTTTAAAATTTGGGAAAAACTTAGAGAGATGGCTCTCTGTCAGAAACTCAGCATAATCTTCAAAAGACAAATCTTTGGTGCTCTTATTCAGAATATAATCCATATAAAAATAATAGGAATCCTCAAGAGTTTCAATTTTCAACTCGTCACTTTGATTGGTACGTAAATCCGAGAAAAAAATGCTACAAGCATAACAAAGTCATATTAGCTACTAGCCAAATATTAATCATGATTAGTTAAACAAGTTTATTGCAACATAAGTAAAAAATAATACAAAACTAGAGATACAGTGATGATAGAAGGTTTTGGAAAGCTGAGTTACGAGGAAAGATTAAGTAGATGTAAATTAACGACTCTGGAAAAGAGAAGAAATAGAGGGGACCTCATCGAGGCATTCAAAATTTTATCGGGAAGGGAAGGCCTTTTGCCTAAACAGTTTTTAGAAGCCACAAAAAGTGCTTCTACCAGAGGGCACAATTGTAAATTATATAGGAAGGCTTCGGGAAACTTAAAAAATAATTATTTCAGGGCAAGGATGGTTTCTTTACAGAATAAACTAGATACGGAAACCATCCATGCTGACACAGTAGATAAATTTAAGATTTACTTAAGTAAATTCGGTTATTAAGATTAAAAAGAGTGGTTATTACACAGATCCGGGTTTTCTTAACCACTATAAATAATTGTTATGTTATTGTTATGTTAAACCTCTATTGATTATAGCGGTCGTTATGGCAAAATCTTAGAAGCTACCTTAGCACGAAGCCGTGATGAGCATGTACCTTTCCACCAGGCTATCGGTAGGACTTGCAGAGATGCTAAATTGCTAAACAAACTGCAATTGGTTTCAGCAACATCAAAACTTCATTTTTAAAGTTATAAAGTTTTTGTTTTGTTTTTTTATGTTTTTTTGTGTTTTTTTTGTGTTGAAATATTTCAAAAAGAACAAAACATTTTGAAATAAAACAATTGAAATATTTCACGTTCACATCTTTAATTGTGCCACAAGCCCGGCAACCAACCACGCAGATATTAATCCGACTTTTAACAGGTCTATTTTTGAAGCTTTGCTGTCCTCAGGTCATTCTGTGTTGGTTCAAGATGTTAAGTTCAAGGGATCAGGATCAATTCGTTTGGCTTCGGTCAGGATTTGGTTTGCAGATCATCATAAGTACGTTGAGTAGATGTTGTTGTCATTATTATTATTATTATTATTATTATTATTATTATTATTATTATTATTATTTATTATTATTTATTATTATTATTATTATTTTATTCAAAAAAAAATCTCGAGAGTCCCGGGACAAAAAAAATGCCAAGTCTCTTCCAGAGACCTTAGGCAATATCATACAGAAAAAAAAAAACAAACAAACAAAAAACAATGGCTGTTCTTAACTAAACAAAAGAAATTTCCTTCATCCTAAAACTTTTCGTAAAATTCGTGCTGTCCCCATCAACGCAATACTTTGAATCTCCTCCGCCACAAGCCCCGCCTCTATGCTTTCAATTTCCTTCCTAAAATTGTCTGAAACTGTCCCTAGTGCCCCAACCACCACCGCGATGACTCTTGCTTTCACTTGCCACATTCTGGAAATTTCAATTTTTATGTCTTGGTACTTCAATCTTTTTTCAGTTTTCTTTTTTTGAAAACGTTCACATCGTCGGGTATGGCTATATCTATTATTAAGCACGCTTTCCTTTTGTTATCCAGAAACTATTATATCAGGCCTGTTGGCCACAACTTTTCTATCCGTTGTCACCGCGTGGTCCCACATGATCACCTGATTTTCAGTCTTTACAACTTTATCTGGTTCGTGCAGATAATATTTTTCAACAACTGGTACTTTAAGATGCATCAGTATTCTCCAGTGCACATACCCGGCCACCCTGTTATGCCTCTGCAAATACTCCGTTGCCGCTAGGGCCTCGCACCCGGACACTAAGTGACTAATATGCTCTTCAGCTTTAAAGCATAACCGGCAAAACACTAGCCAAAAACTAACACTTATTATTATTATTATTTTATTATTATATTATTATTATTATTATTATTTTATTATTATTATTATTATTATTATTATTATTATTTTATTATTATTATTATTATTATTATTATTATTGTTATTATTATTATTATTATTATTATTATTATTATTATTATTATTATTATTATTATTATTATTATTATTATTATTATTATTATTATTATTATTATTATTACTATTATTATTATTATTATATTACTATTATTCTTTGTTATTAGTAGTAGTATTATTATTATTATTTTAATTATAATATAATTTAAAAAAACAATCAATAATTTTTAATAATTAATTTAATTTCATTTCTTTATTGCTTTTTTAAAATTGCTTTTTAAATTGAAAATCTTTCAAGAGCTAGTGTGTAACGAATTAGATTTAAGGAGCATAAGAAAATCTACTCTACTCCAGGCCTTCGACCTTAACCCTTTCTTTCAAATCTTCCAAAAAAAAAGCTTAAAGTTAGGTTATTCCGCCAAAGATTTAATTAATTAATTCCCATGGATTCAAATATCAGTGCATCAGAAAACAACACGTTTGAAGCCTCGAAACAAATTTTCCGACTCCAAGGTCACATCGATTTTGACTGTCTGTTGTTAATCTCCAACCTCCGCTATGACGTCACAGAAATAGAACTGGAAGAGCACTTTAGAGTTGCTGTTCCAATCAGGAGTTTAACCATCTTTAACGACGGCAAAGGACTTAGCACTGGAGAAGGAGAAGTTGTTTTGTACAACAAGGAGGATGCATCAGCACTTGAAATCAGATTCGGAAATACGACGTTTAAAGGAAATGTAATGAAATTGGAGTCATCAATAAGTCATCGTATTACTGATATCTCCCGTCATACCGTTTTAATAAGTAATTTACCAGAAGGTGTAACAGCGAGCGAATTAGAGACACATTTTCCACCCGATGCAAGAGCCAGGAAAGCTACCATATATTATAACAAAGATGGAAGTTGGACAGGTAGAGGGAACGTTATATTTTTCGACAACGTGCACTATACAAAGAGTCAAGGGCTTCACTGGCAGAATAGACAAATCAGGGGTCAATGCATGAGCTTTGCTAGACCAAGAGCTATTCTTTCACCTCTCACTTTTAGTTCTCTTGAAGAAAAAACGATTTTGCATATCACAGATCTGCGTCATGACATATCAGCAACTGATTTGAAAGAGTGTTTCGGTACAGGTCTACAAGTTATCGATGCTACCATATTTTACAACAAGGATGGCAGTAGTACTGGGACGGGAGAGATCATTTTTGATAACAGACAACAGGCATCAAGGACATCGTCACCATCATTACGATCGAGATCATCATCCTCATCATCATCAAGATCATTATCAAGGTCATTATCAAGTTCATCATCAAGATCATTATCAAGATCAAGATCAAGATCATTACCAAGATCAAGATTATTATCAAAATCAAAATCATTATCAAGATCAAGATCATTATCAAGATCAAGATCATTTTCAAGATCATTATCATGGACATCAAGATCATTATCAAGATCATTATCATGGACATCAGGATCATTATCATGGTCATCAAGATCATTATCTGGATCATCATCAAGGTCACCATCAATATCATCAAGATCATTATCAACATCATCAACATCATCATCATCATCATCATCATCATCATCATCATATAGTTCAAGATATTTAAGAAAGCCACCAGTACCGCCGAAGAAGGCCGTAGAAAAACTTTGATTTCATCGTGAAAACGTTTTGGTATTGCAGGTATTCAATAAGGACTGTAGAAGAAAATATTCATTGCCTCCGACTCCATGGTTGCCAGCTAGATATCGTCATAAAATAAATTAAAAAATAAATGAATTCGGTTTGCTAAGACTTTTTAATAAAAATTCAATAGTAGTCATCATCGTTGTTGCTGTTGTTGTCCAACAGGTGCCTTATTTGTCAATTCAATAATTATGTTGAGCTAATAAACCAGAAAAATCGACATAATAACCAGTACCTTTCACTTTGACGGCCCGGGTTCGATTCCCGGTGTGGGAACAGGTGTTTTGCACGCCTGGCACACTCTAGTCTACTGACAATTCGACTGAGTCTGTATAGCATATCGCCTTCCTTCCCCGTCGAGCTTGCCGGAGTGGAACCTGGAATCTTCTGATCCGTAGTCAGACGCGTATCAATTGTGCCACAAGTCAGGCAACCAACAACACCTACATTAATCCGACTTTTAACAGGTCTATTTTTGAAGCTTTGCTGTCCTCAGGTCATTCTGTGTTGGTTCAAGATGTTAAGTTCAAGAGATCAGGATCAATTCGTTTGGCTTCGGTCAGGGTTTGGTTTGCAGATCATCATAAGTACGTTGAGTAGATGTTGTTGTCATTATTATTATTATATTATTATTATTATTATTATTATTATTATATTATTATTATTATTATTATTATTATTATTTTATTATTTATTATTATTATTATTATTTTATTATTATTATTATTATTATTATTATTATTATTATTATTATTATTATTATTATATTATTATTATTATTATTATTATTATATTATTATTATTATTATTTTATTATTATATTATTATTATTATTCTTATTATTATTACTATTATTATTATTATTATTATTATTAATTTTATTCATATTATTATTATTATTATTAGTATTATTATTCTTAGTATTATTATTATTATTATTATCTTATTTTATTATTATTATTATATTATTATTATTTTATTATTATTATTATTATTATTATTATTATTATTATTATTATTATTTATTATTATTATTATTATTATTATTATTATATTATTATTCTAATTATTAATATAATTTTAAAAAAAGCAATCCTAACTTTTTAATAATTAATTTAATTTCATTTCTTTATTACTTTTTAAAATTACTTTTTAAATTGAGAATCTTTCAAGAGCTAGTGTGTAACGAATTAGATTTAAGGAGCATAAGAAAATCTACTGTACTCCAGGCCTTCGACCTTAACCCTTTCTTTCAAATCTTCCAAAAAAGCATAAATTAGGTTATTCCGCCAAAGCTTCCGTTAGATAATTCCCATGGATTCAAATATCAGTGCATCAGAAAACAACACGTTTGAAGCATCGAAAAAAATTTTCCGACTCCCAGGTCACATCCAAATTGACTGTCTTTTATTAATCTCCAACCTCCACTATGACGTTACAGAAATAGAACTGGAAGAGCACTTTAGAGTTGCTGTTCCAATCAGGAGTTTGACCATCTTTTACGACGGCAAAGGACTTAGCACTGGAGAAGGAGAAGTTGTTTTGTACAGCAAGGAGGATGCATCAGCACTTGAATCAGATTCGGAAATACGACGTTTAGAGGAAATGTAATGAAATTGGAGTCATTAATAAGTCATCGTACTAGTGACATCTTCCGTAAAACCGTTTTAATAAGTAATTTACCAGAAGGTGTAACAGCGAGCGAATTAGAGACACATTTTCCACCCGATGCAAGAGCCAGGAAAGCAACCATATATTATAACAAAGATGGAAGTTGTACAGGTAGAGGGAACGTTATGTTTTACGATAACGTGCACTATACAGAGAGTCAAAGGCTTCACTGGCAGAATAGACAAATCAGGGGTCAATGCATGAGCTTTGCTACACTAACACCTATTTGTTCACCTCACGTTTTTAATTTTCTTAAAGAAACAACGACTTTGCATATCACAGATCTGCGTCATGACATATCAGCAAATGATTTGAAAGAGTGTTTCGGTACAGGTCTACAAGTTATCGATGCTACCATATTTTACAACAAGGATGGCAGTAGTACTGGGACGGGAGAGATCATTTTTGATAACAGACAACAGGCATCAAGGACATCGTCACCATCATTACGATCAAGATCATCATCATCATCCTCATCATCATCAAGATCATTCTCAAGATCATCATTAAGATCATTATCAAGATATTCATTAAGATCATTATCAAGATCATCAAGATCATTACGATCAAGATCATCAAGATCATTCTCAAGATATTCATTAAGATCATTATCAAGATCATCAAGATCATTATCATGGTCATCAAGATCATTATCAAGATCATCAAGATCATTATCAAGGTCATCAAGATCATTATCATGGTCATCAAGATCATTATCAAGGTCATCAAGATCATTATCAAGATCATCATCATCATCATCATCGATTTCATGTTCACATAGATCAAGATGTTCAAGAAGACCACCACCACCACCGAAGATGGGCGTAGAAATTTGTGATTTCCTCTTGAAAACGTTTGGGTCTTGCATGTTATCAATAAGGACTGTAGAAGAAAACTCTCCAATACCTCCGCCTGCATGGTCACCCCCTAGATATGGCAGGTTGGCATCAAGACTGCAAAATGCTTTAAAAAGCACAAAATTCTGTATGACAGGCCAATGATTGTCATCGACCTATCAACAATAAAAGTCGTGCAACAGAAGATAACGTTTGCAAGATAACAATCTGCCAAGCTAGCAAAACTACACCTGCAATCAGTTTAAAAATGCACTTATGTTGACTTCTCGACAATCAACGTGCATATAGTATGTCGTTGCCATATTAATAATAAAATACATTAAAACAATAAGGCTAATAAAAGATTTGGTTGACGTCTTTGCAATATAAAATCTATCCAACAAGCACTGAAAGCAGATGGTCAGATTTCTCTCCTTTCAAAGGAGATGAGGTTTCGCCTTTTGTCGAAAGTATACACCTTGACCAACGGATCAGCAATGGAGGGAAGAGGACAATGACAACAATAATTAATAATAATAATAATAATAATAATAATAATAATAATAATAATAATAATAATAATAATAATAATAATAATAATAATAATAATAATAATAATAATAATAATAATAATAATAATAATAATAATAATAATAATAATAATAATCATAATAATAATAATAATATAATCATCATAATAATAATAATAATAATAATAATAATAATAATAATATAATAATAATAATAATAATAAGAATAATACTAATAATAATAATAATAATAATAATAATAATATAATAATAATATATAATAATAACAGCAATGTTGTTTCATCAAGACAAGATAAGTGCGGATGTTTTGTTTAAGCTTTTGAGTTTAGGCAATTAAAATCCGCGTTAAAGTCAATTTTTTCGAATTGTCTTTATTTGTTGCTCGTGTCCCCTGCCGTTAGTTTGTCTTTCGGTGAACAGCTTACTTCCTTGAGGGAAAATAAAAAGGGGAAAATCTAACCTTTTATTAATCTCCAACCTCCACTATGACGTTACAGAAATAGAACTGGAAGAGCACTTTAGAGTTGCTGTTCCAATCAGGAGTTTGACCATCTTTTACGACGCCAAAGGACTTAGCACTGGAGAAGGAGAAGTTGTTTTGTACAGCAAGGAGGATGCATCAGCACTTGAAATCAGATTCGGAAATACGACGTTTAAAGGAAATGTAATGAAATTGGAGTCATCAATAAGTCATCGTATTACTGATATCTCCCGTCATACCGTTTTAATAAGTAATTTACCAGAAGGTGTAACAGCGAGCGAATTAGAGACACATTTTCCACCCGATGCAAGAGCCAGGAAAGCTACCATATATTATAACAAAGATGGAAGTTGGACAGGTAGAGGGAACGTTATATTTTTCGACAACGTGCACTATACAAAGAGTTAAGGGCTTCACTGGCAGAATAGACAAATCAGGGGTCAATGCATGAGCTTTGCTACACTAACACCTATTTGTTCACCTCACGTTTTTAATTTTCTTAAAGAAACAACGACTTTGCATATCACAGATCTGCGTCATGACATATCAGCAAATGATTTGAAAGAGTGTTTCGGTACAGGTCTACAAGTTATCGATGCTACCATATTTTACAACAAGGATGGCAGTAGTACTGGGACGGGAGAGATCATTTTTGATAACAGACAACAGGCATCAAGGACATCGTCACCATCATTACGATCAAGATCATCATCATCATCCTCATCATCATCAAGATCATCATCAAGATCATTCTCAAGATCATCATTAAGATCATTATCAAGATCATTATCAAGATCATTATCAAGATATTTATTAAGATCATTATCAAGATCATCAAGATCATTACTATCAAGATCATCCTCATCATCATCAAGATCATTATCAAGATCATCAAGATCATTATCAAGATCATCAAGATCATTATCAAGGTCATCAAGATCATTATCATGGTCATCAAGATCATTATCAAGGTCATCAAGATCATTATCAAGATCATCAAGATCATCATCAAGATCATTATCAAGATCATCATCATCATCATCGTTTTCATGTTCACATAGATCAAGATGTTCAAGAAGACCACCACCACCACCGAAGATGGGAGTAGAAATTTGTGATTTCCTCTTGAAAACGTTTGGGTCTTGCATGTTATCAATAAGGACTGTAGAAGAAAACACATGACAAATCGACCGAGTCTGCTTGGCATGATCGCCTTCTAGGGGCCAAAACCCTGTCGAGCTTGCCAGGAGTCGAACCTGGAATCTTCTGATCCGTAGTCAGACGCGTTATCCATTGCGCCACAAGCCCGGCGAACCACCCCAATATTCATCCGACCTTAAGAGCTCTATTTTCGCAGCTTTTCATCTTTCTCCTTTCTGGACATAGGTGGGTCAGTGCACAAATCGCTAGCTATAGCCCTAACTCAAGCCCTACTGGATCGGGCCCAACGTCCTCCTTCTAACATCTCGAAATCTGGCTCAAACTTTGTTTTGTAGGCAGAGACACCTGGATTAGACGACCATTTCTCTCGTTGCCTCCCACATGGTCTAGTGGTTAGGATTCCAGCCTTTCACGTTGGCGGCCCGGGTTCGATTCCCGGTGTGGGAACAGGTGTTTTGCACGCCTGGCCACACTCTAGTCTACTGACAATTCGACCGAGTCTGCTTGGCATGATCGCCTTCTAGGTGCCAAAACCCTGTCGAGCTTGCCAGGAGTCGAACCTGGAATCTTCTGATCCGTAGTCAGACGCGTTATCCATTGCGCCACAAGCCCGGCGACCACCCATACAGATATTCATCCGACCTTAAAGAGCTCTATTTTTGCCAGCTTTTCATCTTTCTCCTTTCTGGACATAGGTGGGTCAGTGCAAATCGCTAGCTATAGCCCTAACTCAAGCCCTACTGGATCGGGCCCAACGTCCTCCTTCTAACATCTCGAAATCTGGCTCAAACTTTGTTTTGTAGGCAGAGACACCTGGATTAGACGACCATTTCTCTCGTTGCCTCCCACATGGTCTAGTGGTTAGGATTCCAGCCTTTCACGTTGGCGGCCCGGGTTCGATTCCCGGTGTGGGAACAGGTGTTTTGCACGCCTGGCACACTCTAGTCTACTGACAATTCGACCGAGTCTGCTTGGCATGATCGCCTTCTAGGGGCCAAAACCCTGTCGAGCTTGCCAGGAGTCGAACCTGGAATCTTCTGATCCGTAGTCAGACGCGTTATCCATTGCGCCACAAGCCCGGCGACCACCCATACAGATATTCATCCGACCTTAAAGAGCTCTATTTTTGCAGCTTTTCATCTTTCTCCTTTCTGGACATAGGTGGGTCAGTGCAAATCTCTAGCTATAGCCCTAACTCAAGCCCTA
>JAJTWR010000326.1:0-60000 GCA_021613335.1 Whitmania pigra
CGACATAATCATAATTGTCGCGGTTGTAATTATTAAGCAATGACGTTTACAATTTAAATCAACAACAACAACAACTGTCCGAGAATTCAATGCCACCTGTCTATTCGTCAGAAGACTTTCACCGAAGCTTCAAGACCGAAGACCCGCATGTCCACAGGTTCAACCCCGGACAGGGAAAACGGGGGCCTGGCCAAGGGCGAGTACCCCCTATCACAGCACCAACAGCAGCAACAGCAACAACAACATCAGGATGACAGCCATCTTTTTCTTCGTCATCATCATCATCATCCTGGCTCTCAGGAGGAGGCTGGATTCGCTGCCAATCAGAAGCCTGCACGTACTGCAATAGTTCTCGTCTAATCATTGCTTGCTGATGATGATGATGGTGATGGGGATGATGGTGATGGGAAGGTGATGATGATGATGATGATGATGATGATGATGATGATGATGATGATGATGATGATGGTGATGGTGATGATGATGATGATGATGATGATGATGATGATGATGATGATGATGATGATGATGGATGATGATGATGATGATGATGATGATGATGATGATGATGATGATGATGATGATGATGATGATGATGATGATGATGATGATGATGATGATGATGATGATGATGATGATGATGATGACGATGATGATGATGATGATGATGATGATGATGATGATGATGATGATGATGGTGGGGATGGTGATGATGATGGGGATGATGATGATGATGATGATGATGGTGATGATGATGGTGGTGATGGTGAAGGTGATGGTGGTAGTGGTGGTGGCGACGTTGATGATGATGATGATGGTGGTGGTGGTGGTGGTGGTGGTGGTGGTGGTAATGGTAGCAATGTTATCGGTAATGACCACGACGACGGCGATGATGATGGAGACATTCGCCATTACGATTACAACGATGACACAGTCGCTAATCTTGCCTAGCTGTTACGATTGCGAGCGGTTGATTGGGTGATGATTATGATTATGATTATGATTATGATTATACCTACGTTTGTATAAAATTGATGGTCTTGATTATCTTGATAATGATGACGATGATGTCAGAAAAATCGCCAGAAATATCTCGGCAGAAGGGGTCGCGTCCTTCATCTAAAGCCCTGCCGATTGACTGATGTTTCAACTGAGGCCGTTTTGAACTTTCCTTTCAAATCGACTTAATTCTCCAATCATTTTCGATGGCTTCGGGCATTCTGATATTTCACATTCTATTCAATTTCTTTCCTTTATTTTCCGCAAAACGACACAACTTCCGTTAGACGCACACGTGACTAGGACTCGTTTCATGACTCGTCCAACGTTAAAAAATTTCAATTTAAATTTTTTGTTTGTTTGTTTATTTATTTTTTTTAGTTTCTGAATTTCAAATTCAATTTCAAATTGTTAGCGTTTTTGGTTCATTTTCTGGTCGTTTAGAACATTCTGTCGCGTAATCTGATGTTTCTGATGCTATGCATCTGGCGTCATAAAAATTATTATTATTATTATTATTATTATTATTATCGTTATTATTATTTAATTGTCAAGATTGGGATTTTAGCGAAGGAGTTTATTAACATCGTTAACTTATAGCTTATTAATTATAATTATCATTTCGATATGTAAACAACATGGAAATATGCAGACCCAATGTGGAACTGGTCGACCAATGACGACAACTTGTTAATTATACGATTAATAATTGATAATTATACCATTAATAATTAATAATTAATAATTAACACTCACCAACGATGGAATGTTTTAATGTTTTTATTGAAAATTGTCGTATTTAGATTGAAAGAGACATTTGAAAAATATTTTTGACATCGTGTAGAGAGTTAGTTCACTGGCAACCAAACTGTTTTTAGCTGAACTCAACTTCATTCGACAAAGTTCGTTGAGTGCATTGCCATGGCAGTGTTATGGACGCGAAAATTATTTTAAAATCTTTTTCTTTTACAATTTTCGTTCAAAAAAAAGTTTTTTTTTTTTTTTTTTTTTTTATTTTAATGTTCGCTGTTTCACTTGGTTTTCAAAAGTAATTCACGAAATGTCCTATAATAATGATCCAATATTTGAGAAAAAGTTATCGATTTTGCATTTTAGCAGGAGACTGGCATTTATTTTTTTATGATTGATGATGATTCCGTTTTTTTTTTTTTCATTTTAGCTTTTAGTTTAATATTTCTCTAGTGAAATGTTTGAGATGGCGAAGTTATTTATTATGCATTTTTTGCATTCACTACGGGCAATGGTTCGATTTTTCGGATTAATAAATTGTATTTATTTCACGAAAAATGTGTTTTATGCTTATGATTTATTTCCAGCGGTGTTAAATATAATTCTAAATTAAAGCTGATAAATGGGTTTAGGTTTTTAAAGTCAAATTTTGATTGAAACCGAAATTAATCCTCATTCTGAAAACGGTGGTCCCATTGCGAAGTGGCAGTTACTTTACGAAAAAATGTAATTTTTTTTCTATTTAATTATTTTTTAGTAATTCTCTTTAATTCCATTGTATTTGCTCAAAAAAAAGGAAAGACGATAAAATCCAAAGTCTACAACGTGCGCAATTTAAAATAAACCTAAATCCCTATAAAGTCTAAAGTGACTAATTAAAGGAATGACGGAAGAGGACGAATAAAAGTTATTTAATCAATTGATTGATTGAATGATTTATCAGTTTATTGACCCATCAATCAATACACTCGACGCGCGATAAAAACATCTGCGACATTATTCTCTGGAGTTCTGGTCTGGTGAAAAGCTGTCCCGAAAAATTCCATCAATTTTTTTTATTTCAACAAATCTCTAGAATAACTTTACCTCCCTCTTCTTATTCAGTGATTTTTCTTACTAAAAAAAGTATCGTGCAAGATTAAAATAAAATTCTAATCCAATCAGAAATGATTTTGAAAATCAAACAATTCAAAAATCCTACAGGTACAAAGACTCACACATCAACCACTTTCGAAATTTGTAAATTATCTCAAGATTGTAAACACTCCAAAGCAATAGAAACTGTTAAAAATGGCTTAATCTATTTTAATCTTGCATGATTCATTCTTTGGATCAAAAAGAATTCATTGGGGTTAAAAAAAAAAACCTGCATTTCAAGCCTCTGATAAAATAACAAATAATTGCCAAAGCCAAAGTAGCTCAAAATCGTTTTGCTATGCAAGATTTTTTGGTGCCCGACAGCCATTTCCACAAAATTCTTTTCATGCATTGTTGTTCACGAGCATAGAATAATTTTGTGGGTGTTATACAAACAACCATGGGATGCAAATTTGCTCAGTCTCGTAATTTGCTTTGGTCAAACAACAAGGTCGCTCCATCTATATTGGCAAAGGTGTTTACACGCCTTCTGTCAAAGCCTTCACTCTTATTAGGAACTTGTTGAGTCCAAACGACTCTGACAAAATTAAACAAACTGTTACAATGGTGCAAAATGGCTTTCAAGCCAACTAAATCCAAAAGTTTAGCCCTGACAAAAGGAACCATCCGCAGTGATGTGTCCTTCGTGGTTGCAGGTCAGAGAATTCCCAATACCACAGAGCAGCCAGTGATAAGCGACGAGTTAAGACGAGTGTTTGATGATTTCCTTGTTGATTCAAGACGTGGATTCTCCAATTTGTGCTGATTCTAAGATTGATGTGGCCGCTGACGATCTTCAAAATTGCAGTGGAGACATTTGAGGAGAAAGTAAACCGATTTTCAAGAAAATGGCTTGGCCTGCCGCCGGGCCTGACGTTGGTAGCGCTATACAGCAGGAATTCCAAGCTTAGATTGCCGTTACGGTCCATTGTTAAGAAATTCAAGATTTGAAAGATAAGAACACAGTAGATGTTAAATAACTCAGCATTTCCCAGAGTGCGTGAAGTCACCGCTCAAATCAGGAAGAAAGTTCAATGCCAAGAAAGAGTTGGAGAAAGCACAGGAAGCATTGTCCTTTGAGAAAATGAGGGGTCACATTCAGATCGACCGTTACGGTGTCGGGTGGAGTCACATTACGAGGTGGTCCCAGGCAACTTCAGCAGCCAGGTCTTCTCTCAGGTGACCCGTCAAAACAGCCCCGTCAATATAGCCGAAGAACTCCTCTGAGGATTCCGTCGGGGCTCGACAAGAGTTACAAATCTGTAAGCGGTTTGCCACTTTTAACAACTTTATAACTCGCCTTAGTCAAGGATTCATTTTCATTTGAGGATTTATTAAGCAATGTTCTCTGAGATATGAGTTGATTTTGTAATTTAGAAAATTTTCGGCTCGGACTTTTACACTCCGACTGTGCATATTTCTCCTGATGTTTTCTTTGATGATGACGGTGCAGGTTGTATTCTTTCATCACTCCCACGGTTTTTTTGCAAATCACACGCTACCAAAGCGTTCCTCAGAATATTGACAAATCCTTATTAAACTAAATACTTTCCTAATACTATATACACACTGAAATAAGTTGGAAAAATTAGGATTCAAAATTTAAATGCATATTATAATAATTCCTATAAGGTTTAGGATTTAAAGTTACAACAAATATTTAAAATGAAATAATGTCAGCAGACGCCCATCTCTCTTGGTATTAAATTAAATTCGCCATTGGTTGGATATTTCGTTGTCTTGGTGATTTTGTTTACTTTCATAATTTGTTGACGGTTATTTGAAAGTTTGAGTTTTTTGATACGTGTTATAATAAGCGCTTAATTTATAGTAATAACAAATATTAGTATAGTTTAATAAGTTTAATCAACAAGTTGTTATTACAATTCCGCAGTAATTATCAGTAAATAGTACATCTTATGGCTCGTTATAATCCTCGTTTAAAAGGATGGTTTGAGGACGTTAAGTTGAGACCTTATCATGTTTCATATCTGAGGCGTAGATCGCAAAATGTTGTTTAATTAATTGTGAACACGCTCAAAAGTAAAATCATTAAAGAAATTTCTGACAATCATTTCTACAGTGTGACGGCGAATCCAACACCAGGTAGTTCGAGAAAAAGACATGTTGACTATTGTAATCCATTTTTGTCAATCAGGAAGGAATTGCAAATGAAAGACTCTCGCAAATAACCGAAATAACTGACAAGACTGGCGCTGGAATAGGAAAGAGTATAGTATAATTTTAAACCCAAATATTAAACAAAATTTATCTTGTACACAAAAATACAACTTCTTCACTAGTAGTAAGAAAATCTTCACTAGTGCTTGTATCCGCTTGTAAAATGGCCAACCAACTCAGATACTTTCTGTTGAGCTCCTTTAAACTCCCCCGACATTGAAGCAGCAAAATCATACGATTGTAAAGAAAGATTGTCAGCATCAACGGCATTGCGTTGCAAGCAACTGACTATACTTGATGATCAAGCTGGATGCTTTCATATTTTTTCTTTTCTCTCTTGTTCCAACGACAGAAGGTTCTGAAAATTTCCTCTGCTAAGTTCTATTAGGTTCCTCCCACAATCTGTCTATCCGTTCAGAGTTTTTATTTTTGAGTGCATCAATATTGGTTTGAACAGCCATGCTAAACTTGTCAGTTTCAAAGAATTGTTTTATGACCACATACTGTTAAACCCAGAAACCAGATTAGCCATTGCTTCTGCAAATCCCCTCAACAGAAATTCAATCGAAACCAGTTAATTAGTTAAATTCGAACAAAAAGCTTAGTACCGTATTTTCAAGAAATAAACACGCAGACGAATATAACACGCGGACGAATATAACACGCAATTTTTCCAATTTATGTAAAAAAAATCACTTATAAAACACGCAAACGATTATAACAAGCAAATTGTTACACAAACCGAAAACATTAGCTCCAATTATAATTATGAGTAACAAAGAGTTGAAAAATTATGATGAAAATTCATAAAATAGTACAACACCCTACAAGTTTCCTATAGTTACCATCAATTAATTTATGTTAAATTCAAGTTGACATCATAAATTCGAGAGCCGGACAATGCAATGATTAACGTGAATGTTTTACCACATGCTTCTATAAGCATATATCGAAAGTTCTTTATGCAATGCGCTAACGCCCAATTAATTACAAACTATTTAAAATCAAAAATATAGTCTAAAGCTTTTACAAAAACAATCAACAGTCTGTGCTATCATTTAAAATTTTTATTTTTGTTGGTCGGGAATCAAATTCATGTAAATTTAATCTAGCATAACACTCATACGATTATAGCACGCATAGGGGGGTGCGTGGTAAGTAAAATCGAACATAACACGCGTGTAATATGGGTGCAAATACGGTACTTGATTTAACAGTGCAGATTTAACTTGATTTAGTAATTGATTTAGCACTGCTGTTTATGAAAAATTCAATTAAGCTTACGGAGCCTTATTTACACCTCGTTCGTTAAAAGCTCAAATACCATGTTTTATTAAAATCAAGGCAGCAATATTTTCAAAGACTCAATCAATTAGGTTTTAATCACATTAACCACAATTTTAAACTTTTAAACTGAGTGAGGATTGTTGAAATTAATGTTACTGTTGTTATTGCTGTTGTTGTTGTTGTTGAAATAGGCACTCGTAAGCCATGCATGAACGACGCTTATGGTGCTGAAATGAACGCTGCAACTGGAGATTAGACTGAATTATTTCATTGTTTTCCACAATTATACTCAATAAATATAAACAAATGGTTCCATTAATCTCATTAGCACGTAGCATTGATCACTTTCAAAGTTCAAATAACTAGTGATACTGTGGATCGGTTTAAAATTATTCAATTTAAAGATTTTCTTGTATGTCACCAGATGGTGCGTACATTCAGTAATATACAACCAGATGCCCTGAAAAGACAAAAGCTCGATTTAGTATCCTCGATTGTACTACAAACCAGTGTACTGAGTTAATGTGCATGACAATCCTGGATCATCAAAGATCACTTTTTATTGTCCGGAAATTCGTTTCAAAATAGAATTTCTGTCTATTGAAGGGTCTGTTAAGAGCTTATGATTAATTCATCACTCATCAGCTTTTTAACTAAAAAAGTATTTCAGATGTGGTTATGAACTCAATTTTAATAAAGAATTTTTAATATTTGTATTTCAAATATCCTCACAAAAAATATTTGAAGAGCAATTTCATTAAACTTGTTCCGCTTGAATGATTCCGTATTTTCCACTGATTTCAAAATTTCCATCTCAGAACTTCAATTCCATCCGAGATTATTCCCACCTTTGAACCAGCAAATGCTTCTATTACGTTTGTAGCAAATGTTATGATGATGAGGATGACGATGGAAATGATTGGCCAATTTAAAAATTTGGTTTGTTTAAACTGTACTTTTTATTGACTTGTATTCACGCAGATGTACATGCTCATTCTTGTTTACATCATGGCTTGAAGACCTCGTATTATTTGGCATTAAATCCGTGGTTAATTTATGTAAGTGGTTAAGTGGTTAAATTATAAATGGTTAAATTATATATTTATTTTGTCTCTGATGTTAACTTCCTGATGGGGCCACGGTAAATTTACCGCCGGAAGATTCATCTCGGGAACATTCACCGCCCAACAAATTTATGAGAATAAATGATTGTATTTATATTTATGATGATGATAGCTCTCTCGCAATAAGGTTTACAAGAAATCGCATGTGCAACGTGTATGCAGTTTCCAGTATTTAGTACAAAATCAATTAATTAACCGATGCAGAGGTATCCCGATAACATTGATTATTAACTACTTTCTTAACTATCACTAAATTATTTAACTGCATTTAAGATCTCACACATAATGTACCATAAAATATAAAATTAAAATACAAACAAATAATCATTACCAATGGAATGTGTATTAAGGTTAATATCCTAATTTTTTATAAAATAATATCGAATGATTACACACCAAATATAATGAAAATAATTGCTTTACTGATTAAACGAGATCACCTACCAATCTCAAGATTGTTGCTTTGAGGCGATGAATTTTCCAATAGTGAATTTGTGACGCGACGAATTTTCCGGGCGATAAATGTTCAGTCGATGAATTTTCTGTCGGTAAATTTACCGGATCCTGATGTCCTGATGTCGCCACAACTATGCATGTGGCGCACTAAAAATTGAATTATCTCCATAATTTAGAGCTAATTATATTGATAATTTTGAGGCCATAATGACGATTATATGGACAATGAAATGTTGTATCGGTTGGGAACATGAAAGACTCCTTCAGGCGCAAATGGTATTACAGATGTTCTATCAATGCTGATGTGTTTAAAAATACCATAATTTTAAAGCAATTATTAGTATAATCTAATGAAGTTTATGCTAAATATTTATTACTAATAAGCACAAATTCATTTATATAATTCCGTTATTTTAAAGAAATTATTAATAAAATTTAATAAAAAGGTTTTAATTATCTTAACAGTAATAGTAATAATAATAATAAAGTGAATAATTATTTCAAATTATCTCTACCTAAATTAATATTTATCAGGTGTAATTAGTCCGTGACTGACTTATTGGTATTGCAATTCTTGACATCGTCATAGCAACAAAGGACGCTGTCAGAGATGAGACAGTTTGAGGTGTTGAATGAATGAGTAAGATTTGTTGTTAGGAACACTTCATCACATCATCGCAAAATTACAAAATCCAATATACTCTGTTTGTTAACAAATAATATGCTAAAGGTATCGATTAAATATTTTAAGTAAATGTTGTTAATACAACATTTCATGATGATTTCAAATTATATAAAATTAAAGGACTTCAAAACAAATGTTTTAAAATGTTTCAGGATGATGTGAATATCAATAAATTTGTATATTATAATATATTTATAAATATATATATTTATGATATAAATTTAGATATATTATATATATAAATTATAATATAAATATATTTTAATTTAATATAAATATATATTTATAATAAAGGTTTAAGAATTTCTTGAACATTCGACGACAAACATTTTCAAAAAATGTCGTGAATAAACAAATTAAAATACAAATAATTAATGAGGCAATAATAAAACAATTTAATGACGTTAATTAAATAAATAAATAATTAATTGAACATTAAAAGCAAGAAGATGATGATGATGATGAAAAGAGGGGTCCTTATTTAAGCCAAACAGAGGCGATATTCTTGCACTACTTGTTGTGGATTTGAGGAAATTATAGCTTTCTGTTTAAAAAAATATTTGTTTGAAATAATAATTATAAAGAATGTTATTTGAAATATAAACCTTAAAAATTGGTAAAAGATAACATTTATTAATAATAAGTGAAATAACATTATATTTCAATAATAATATTACTTATAAATAATTTTAAATTGTTTCGGTTATTTAAATTAACAAATATTATTTGAAGTTCAACTTTGACAGGTAAACATTGTAAATGCTTATTAGCTCATTATTAATAAATAAATTAAAAGTTAAAAGAAATAGTTAATAAAAAATAAATAAATAAATAAAGTAATAACGAAGCCAAACAATGGTAGATTTAAAACTTTGAAGGTTTCTCTTTTCATTTCAATGGCTTTCATGACGTTTCATATTCCTATTTGTTTACATTTATTAGTTTTGAATATATATAAATATTAAATTTATTATTTTCTAATATTTTACAAATAATAAATTCATTATTTCCAAATAACCGTATTTAGGTGGAAATAAATACTTCAAGCCTAGCATTATTCAACAAATATCTAAATTCGAATACATTGAGTTATGAGACGCGCAATTGGTAAATAAATTTGTAGAAATAAAATAATTTCAAAATTTTCGAAATACAATATAAATATAAAAATTCACTCTCAACATAAAAACCTAAATGCATTATTAAAGTATTTCTTTGCATAGTTTCAATATTTAAATAAGAAATTGAGGATTAATCCATCATAATCTGAAGCTTTATTAGCACAGCCAGTGATGAATCTCAAGTCTTTCAATCACTTGCATTCCTTAATGACATCATGAGCTCATGAGGTGCATGGTTGCTTATAATCTTTTATAAAATTTTATCTTCATTAGTTGCATTTCTTCAATATTTTCAACAATTGATTTTCAATAATTTCACTTGATCAAATAATTATAAACTTATTAATCGATTCAAATTTCTACTAGTTTATTAAACTTTGATGAATTTAGATGAACGAATTTTACATTACAGAAACATTTTTAAATTTATTTAAAAAAAAATTTTTTTAAGTCGATGTGATGTTGGAATTTTGGTCGTAAAACAAGATTATTTCAAAAGGTGGAATTAATTTGCAAGTTAATAAGTTTATTTGGAACAAAACTTTAAGTGAAAATCAGATTAATAATTTACTTATAAACAATTTCATATTTCCGCGAATTTAATTTTTATTTTGATTACAAATAATATTTTAGAAACAATTTTAAATTTATTTCGATAATTTTTATTTTGATTACAAATAATATTTTGGAAATAATTTTAAATTTATTTCGTTTCCATGGAAACGTCAATCATCTCCAGCAATGCAGCCTCATCCTGACGTCATTAATCGAATGTACGATAAGATTTGTACAGTATTTAAATTAATTCATTTACATTACAACTTGATGGATGGTTGGCATTTCTTTGAATTATCATTCGCGAAAAAATAATGTCTTATTTCGTTCTGAATTCCTTTTATTATTTCATAAAAATATACTTTGTTTTATTTTATTAAATAATTTGAATGATGTCTGTGAAACCTAACTTCAAAAACTCATATTTCTTTTCCACCGGATGACTTCTTAGATAATTTGTGGTTTATACTTTAGTTTTAAAACCTACTTTATCGTTAAACGTGTAAAATAATATTAAATTCCATATTACTGAACAGCCCCGCATTTTCTCCTTGGCAACCACCTTAGTAACCAACAACTTGAATCAAATGCTTCCCTCCATCGTTATCGGCATCCACAGAGATGTTTGTTAGTGACTGTCGTGACGTCACAGGTCACGTCACGCAGCCAATGGGAATTAAGGAATTGTTTTTGTTATGAAATCTTTTATTTAGTAGAAAAAAACAATTAAATCAATTTCAATACCAAGTTGTATGTATTTTGCTTGATACAACTTGTATCTCACTATCAACAGCAACCTTGTGACGTTCCTAAATTCCCCAATTATAAATGATCCTTCACTTGCAAAAAGAAGAAACAATATTCTCTGGTATGAATAATAATTTAAATAATTGCATCTTTGCATTTTAAAAATAATAATTAATTTATATTTAATTATTGTTTATATGCGGTATATATTATCACCTTCAACGAGAAGCCTTTGCTTCAATTGATTTATTTTATAATAAAGTTTTATTAATTTGTCTTCGAATATAAATTAAAAGGTTCATTCAAAAATTAATGACAACTACGTCAATCAGTACGACAGGCGCCTCTGTTTTTGCTCTTTGTGATAATGACAGTCTTAATATTAGCGGTGGAGATGATGACGAAGACGATGGCGATGATGAATATGATTATGAATTTAGAATTCATGATGATGGTGGCGGTGATGATGATGATGATATTCGATGGCAGGGTTGTTCTGTGATGTTGTTTTGGAACAGGAAGTTCATTTAGCATCGGTCACGTGGTACGAGGTGATCCACGTTTACGTCATCGTCCTCATTATCATCATCATTTCTATTAGCGTCATCATTAGCATCACCATCTCCATTAGCGACATCATTATCATTATGGCCACATTTTCTTTTCTTGTGTACCACGTGCAAACACCTCTTTCATCCTTCCAACGTGCCTGGTAAATAAACCTTTCAATCATAGAATCAGTCTCACATTTAAGTCTATTAATAGATCATCTGTTATAAATAGCTTTATCGACTCAAAATAACCCAGCCTCATCTCAGTTTCAATAGCAGAGTAGATAAATGCATGATCGTGAATAGGATGAGTTACGTGATCCAATTAATTTATGAATATCCAATCTCCTAACCAAGGCGATGAAGGGGTGGAGTATTGGTATAAAGGGCGCGGTCTGATATTTTATTTATTACATTATGAGATAAGCAATTGTTATTTTAAGCAGTTATTATCATCCTGCGATCAATTTTAATCAAAATATTTTTTTTATTTATTCAAAAATAAGATAAACAAATTTTGTCTGGATTTTATTCGGGTTTATATGATTGAATGTAAAATTTAACTGGTGAAAGCAATTAAATCCTAAAATTTAGCAAATATATTCAAGTAGAATTTGGAATATAAAAATGTGCTGCAGTTAAAAACATAAAAAGATAAAACAAGGAAATATCATGCAAGCAAAGAATATTCAGCTTACAGATTCTCTCCAAATTAGATCACTCGAAATAGATGAATTTTACAAATATCTCGGATATGGAAGAAAAAAATGGTGTAAACAACATGAAAAAGTCATGAAAGATATGTTAAAAAAAATATTACCGACGAATAAGGAAAATATTGACAACCAAACTCAATGCAAGAAACAAAATCATGGCCATTAATAGTTTGCAGTACCAGTCCTCACTTATGGCTTTGGAATAATCCAATGGCTAAAATCGGAGATTGAGAAGATTGACAGAAAGACAAGAAAAATTCTGACCATCAATGGAATGCACCACCCAAGAGCTGATGTGCAGAGGATGTATGTTAAAAGAAAGAATGGTGGCAGAGGGTTACTTGAGGTTTGGTCAGTATATCAACAGGCTGTGCTGAGGCTATCAGAATATATCGAAGCAGAAAACAGTAGGTTAATCCATGTAGTAAAACTAAACGACAGTCTCAAAAAAAATACTTAATCTTGAAAGAAGCAAGCAAAATTCAAAATAAATACTGAAGAAGAACATTGGAATGAAAACGGATGAATTAAAAAAAGGATGCAAGTAGAAAAATTGGAAGAAATAAAAAGAAAACTCTAGCATGGACAGTTCCTGAGGAATATGGAAAAGATAGGAATTAGTAAAGAATCGACAGTTTCATGGCTCAATCACAGTGGGTTGAAAGACTGAGAGTTTAATCATAGCGACTCAGGATCAGGTCTTGAAAAGAAGATATTACCAAAAACACATATTGAAGCAAGATGTGAGCAGCATATGCAGATTGTGTCACAGAGCAGAGAAAAATATAGGATACATAATTGCTGGATGTCAGATGCTTGCTCCAACATAATGTACTAAAAGACACAATGAAGTTGCTGCGTAGTTCCATTGAAAAATATGTAAGAGTTTTGATGTTCCAGTAACTTAGACATATTATTTACACAAACCTGAGACTGTGCTGATTATCGGCGAAATCACTCTCATGTGGGACCAAGGCGTACTCACAGACAGAATAATCCCCGCTAATAGATCGGACATCATATTTTTCGACAGAAAAGTATTTCCTGCTGATTAAAATTTCCATACCGGACGACCAAAACGTTATAAAAAAAAATAAATGAAAAAATCCTTAAATATAAAGATTTGAAAATTGAAGTCAGCAGATTGTGGAAAGTTGAAATAAAAACAACACCAGTTATCGTGAGAAAAATCAAGCCAGTATGAGTTGCAGAAGATTGCATTGAATGGAACGGAGAACATACTTTCTGGATGACATTGACATTTCATTTAAACAATTTTAATAGAATTTTTTTGTGTTTCGACTTTAGTTTTAGGATTTACGATGACATTAATGCTTGAGTTGAATGAATGAATGAATGAGTGAATGAATAATAATAATAATAATAATAATAATAATAATAATAATAATAATAATAATAATAATAATAATAATAATAATAATAATAATAAGAATAATAATAATAATAATAATATAATAATAATAATAATAATAATAATAATAATAATAATAATAATAATAATAATAATAATAATAATAATAATAATAATAATATAATAATAATAATAATAAATAATAATAATAAATAATAATAATAATAATAATAATAATAATACTAATAATAATAATAATAATAATAATAATAATAATAATAATAATAATAATAATATAATAATAATAATAATCATAATAATAATAATAATAATAATAATAATAATAATATAATAATAATAATAATAATAATAATAATAATAATAATCATAATAATAATAATAATAATAATAATAATAATAATAGCAATATAAGCAGAGCAAGTAACAATAATACAACTAAACATAGTAATAGTAGTTCTAGTAATAATATTTCAGAACACGCAGCAACAATGTCCAGTATTCGTGGAATGTTGGACTTGGTGTGGAAAGATGAATTCAAGGAAGTTGAATCACAACTCCTTCAAAGAACTTTCTTCATCAATCAAAGAGACGAGGTTTCATTCTGACTTTTCAAGATTATTTTTTTATTTTTTAAATTTGTTTTAATTAAATTTGCATATATATTTAAGGATTTCTTTATTTATAACATTCCTTTATTTTATATAATATAAAACAATAATAGCTTATGTAAAAATGTTACATTTCGTTGAAATAAAATTTGAAGAAATATAAGGCAGTTTTTTGTCAATCATCAAAATGTATTTTTAAAATAAACTAATTTATGAAGTATTTCTCTTTTGTAATAAACGACTAAATTAATTTATAGTAAAAAGTGAACCAACTGAACTCATTTCTCATTGGTTGGCATTTAATCAAGCATTTTATTGGTCATCAATTTCATGCTTTCTTTCAAGCTGAACGATGACGTAGTTAATCTCACATAAATGTGATTATTTCCTTATTATTATAACTAAATTGAATTATTATTATTTTTTATTTTTTTTCATTTAATTCTGTATTTTTATGTTTATTTATTTGTAATATTTTATATTTTTCTCAAGTAAACAATTATTATAATTCGAAATAAATTAATGAATAACTTTTGAATGAAACACTATTCATCATAATTTCTTAGCTTGGTAGTTTAATACATTTTGTTTAAAACATTAAAAACCCCATTTATTTGATTTATTTATTATGTCGACCTCTAAAATTTGGCTTCCAAAGTTTCGTTTTGAAAAACCGTTGAAGATTTGTTGATATCTTTTGCAGGCATAATATAAGCAGATACAATATAAACAGATACAATATAAGCAGATAAGCAGGTTGAAAAGTAAACAATGATCCAGAATATAAAAACAAATGTAGAGTCTTGGAACTTCGAGAAACCAATCAAAATGATGAATAAGTTAAAAATATAATTACTTAAGTTTAAGATTTTTAAGAATAACATGCTTAACACATGAATTAACATATAATTAGCATATGATTATGACATTACTAGTCTCCCTTCTTTTAAGACATTGCACGGAGGTTAAATAGATTATTTTCATTTTAAAAGTTAAACATAAGCTAAATATTACATCACTGTAATTTAATGTTCTCGAACATCATTGACTGTCAAAACTCATGTTTTGTATAACCATGGAGTGTCTGGATCATCACATTCATCATCATCATCATCGTCATCGTCGTCATCGTCGTCGTCATCGTCATCGTCATCATCATCATCATCATCATCATCATCATCATCGTCATCATCATCATCATCATCATCGTCGTCGTCGTCAATATCACTAACAGCAACATAAATTTCGGTTAAAGCTATTAATAACCATAAATCACGTGCATGTGGAACTCATTCACCCCGAGGTAAAAGGTCAGCCAGATTATTTCCTAATTGAATTGAACTTTGACCTCCTGAAAGTCAATTTATGACGTCATCAGCATTTAAGCTTTAGTGTCCTATAATCCTGGCTCCTGATTGGCTGGACACAAATATGACACTCATCCTGTCATAACTGGGGAATTCATGCACAATCTACGATGACCCAGGTTTCAGTGAATGTTGAAAAAAATTAAAAATATTTAGTTGGTGTCTATTACATTTTTATTATCATTCTCTTTCAATTGATATTTTTTTTTATTAATGTTTATTAATTAATTTATTTATTATTTAATATTATTTATTTATTACTATTATATAAAATGTAAAAAAACAATATACAAATGTATAACCAGCCAATCATCATCATCATCGTCATTGTCATCACCATAGTAATTAATTGAAGTGACCATTTATTAATTTGTTTTTTTTTAATACATCAATTTAATATATGACTTAAAATTAACAAATTTACCAATAACAATAATATGTCCAATGTAATACGAATTTTATTGACTTTTTATTTGAAATTAATTTTAACCTGCAGTAATTATAACTACTGCTTTTGATATTTAAAAATAGTTTCGATCAAATTTGAAATATTAATGATGATAATGATGACGATGACGATGACGATGATGATGATAAAGATGATGATGACGATTCAGAAAGGAAGGACACTCTTACACCTTCTGCTGATGGCGATGGTGCGGGAAAGAAGAATTCGTTTGGAAGCTGTCAGATTCCTTGTGGCATCAGGAGCTGACGTCAACATCAGGGATGAGGTTTGCACTTCTGCTATTTATTATTATTATTATTATTATTATTTTATTATTATTATTATTATTATTATTATTATTTTATTATTATTATTATTATTATTATTATTATTATTAATGTGATTGTATAATTTAATCAATTATTAAATTATTATTAGTAGTATTCTATTGTACTATTTGACTAAATATATTTATATATAATAATAATAAAATAATATTAGACTAAAATCCTGTGATTAAATATTGAAAAAATCTACAAATATGATAAATAATAATAAATATAATAACAACAAACTAATAAATCAACAATCTATTATTAAATGACTGCAAAGGTTTAAACTAATTTACTTTTGTGTTGTTTGCCATTATTTTTATTGATTTTCCATCATTGATTTATTTTGTCCTTCCGTGGGGAGATGACGTGGGATAGCACGAGAGACAAGTCATAAGTCGTTAATAAAATATCTCCTTTGACGTATCGTTATCATGTCACAATATCTAATATCATCATAGTCATCGTCATCGTCGTCATCATCATCGTCGTCTTCGTCATCGTCGTCTTCGTCATCGTCATCATCATCATTATCATCATCATACGACATCGTTTTTATCAAGCATCCCCACTGGACGTTGCGATGTCAGAATTTGAAGAATAATCAGCAACCAAATCATGCTTAGGATGGACATATGAAGGAGTTGAAAATATTTTTTTAAATTAAAATAAAAAATTATTTCCATAATAAGTTTATAAAAAGTGTACATTAATAGTTAATACTCACTGAACATGAAAGTATAATTATTTATTAATAATACATGTAAATAAATTTAAAATAACTTACAATACTTTAGAATACCTTAAAATAATTCCACGAAATAAATGCATGAATTCCTGAGAGGATTTTAAATCAAACCTCAACATTTGCAACATTTTCAAGAACCTTTTCAACAATTTCAACAACGCTTTCAAGCCTCGTAAAATTGTGTTGTTCCACGATGACGTCATGACGTCACCAGTTCTAAAATGTAAACAAATGTTCGCATTGTTTCTTAAAGTTATTTCTGAAGTAAGGATTCGATTTATATTTATAGCGCTTCATATTAACTCTAATAATATTTGTCATTAAATTATTATTAATATAATTCCAATAATATTATTCATCATTACTGTTATTACTTTTGTCATATTATTCATCGTTAATATTATTAGTATTTTATTATTTTGATCAGACAATTCAGAATATGGCAACTTATCCTACTGAAATTGACAGCGTGAATACCTTATTTGTTAATAAAGCTTTCAAGTGAATTGCTGGTAGAACAAGTGAATGTTTATTATTTTATTATTACAAATTATTATTAATTAATATTTTATTATTACAAATTATTATATTATTATTACGAATTAATAATTTATCCTTTGGATGGTTAATGGATGAATGGATGCATGAATGCATAGGCGGATGAATGCAGGAAGGAAGATGATCGTTATGGTCAATAATAGTTTTCAATAAATCTGCGGCGTAATTGGAGGCGGTTATGACGTCACTGTTTACGAGCTGCCATGATGACCAACAGCATCATCGTTGTCGTCACCGTCGTCATCATCATCATCACCATCATCCTAAGCTTTCATTATTATCATTTTCATTATTGATGTTACTAAATTGTAATACTGTTGTTGTTGCTGTTGTTATTGCTGGTGCTGCTGTTGTTGTTACTTGGAGCAAAAGCTTGTTGTTTCATTTCTTCATCATTAATTACAACATAGTACATTTGCCGAAAAGCTAAATTGTCGAGATTGCCGTGACGATTGTAACGATGATAATGATGATGACGACAACGACGGTGATGATGACGGTGATGATGACGATGACGATGACGTTGACGATGACGTTGACGATGATGATGACGATGATGATGATGACGACGACGACGACGACGACGATGATGATGATGATGATGATTCGGGTGAACACTCAAAGTTCCAATTAATCACAACTCCAAGCATCTGACAGTTCTCGAAAGGACACATGACTCTTGTTTGGATCAGGAAATTAATTCCCTGGCATCACCTTCGACATCGTCATCACCACCGCCATCATAATAATAATCATCATCTTCCATGATATCCACAATATGCAATTAGGAGACCAGGTTTTCTGCTCCCAGTTTTTAAAAGTATCGCGCCAAAACCACATTTGCGATTTATCGTCTTCCAACGAAATGAAAGTCTTAGTAAATAATTGGCTACTTATAAGCCACTATTTCAAGTACAAATAAAAAAATTTTCATTACAAAAATTTTTTTGTTTAAATGTGAAATATAATTCTTTGAAATTAATCATTTTTAATACCAATTGGAGCAACAACAACAAATTAATAATAATAATAATGATAAAAATAGTAGTAGTAGTTTCTGGAAAATGCATGGCGTCACAAGGAGATTCCTCATGTGGATCTCAATAAGGACGTTGCTCGAGATGCACAAGATTTGGAAATTCTTTAAGCAAAGCACCTGGAGGAGGCACAAAAGAGTGTCAGGGGTTGTCGACTGACACAATAATTTTAATAATTTGTACTCTTGTCAAAGATTGTTCATTCTGAAGAAGCATCTGTTGCTAGGTGTGGTCCATCTTCGACAAAATTGCTCTTAAGACCCTTAAAGCGGCCGACGTTGCAATCAGAAGTGCAGTGAGAAGATGGCTGCCACTGTCAGTGCGTTCTTACTTGACCCCGTCAAGTTTGGAGGTCTGAGGGTTCCGGAAGACAAGATCCAAAGAATGACCAAAGTCGTACAACAAGCAAAAAGGAAAGAACGAAGACGGATTCCTCATGGAATTGTTTCAGCATAACACAACTGTTACGAACGAAGTGAGAAGATTCGGGAAACCACAGCCGAACAAAGCGGAGTCATCAAATCTCCGACGCGTGATTGCTGCGGAGCAACTGTATCAAACAGTAGATGGATAAGGCCTAAGGTCGTTTATAAATGCCGTTGCTCCCAGCGGTTGATGATATTGACAGGATGCCAACCCAGAAGGTCCTGCAATGCGTAAGGGTTCGTGCTGCGGTCCTTCACACCAAGCTGCGATCGGCAAGAAAAAATCCAATGGCCAACACAACTTTCGATGCCGGCTGTGATAAGGTGGAGTCTCTGGGCATATTATTCGGAACTGCCACAGAACCAACGTTCCGAGTCACTGAAGACACGACTCCATAGTAAGAATGCTTGAGAACAGATTGCAGGAGAAAGCATACGTAACGAAATTGGAACCCAGAATTCCAACGGTACTAGGAACGAGAATTCCAGATCTTTGCACTTGGAGCAAGTCAGAATACATCGTTTGCGATGTGGCGGTTATCAAAGACACAATGGAACTAAACCTATGGCATGAATTCAAGGTGAACAACTATGACAAACCTGATATTCATACAATGGAACAAAACAACCCAATTGCCAGTGCGGAGAGACAGAAAGGGTTGATCACAGCTCTCACATTGAATTGGAGGAGCGCGGTGTGCTGGGACTTTTGGAAAGCACCAGAGGTGGGCAAAATACTGCCCAATAAGTATTTGAAATACCAAATACTAATATACTTATATATTAAGAAAGGTATTTTAAAATGCTAAAATACAAAATACTTTCTTGAGATGCTTAAAATATTAAAATACAAAAAACGATTTTTGAAATACCTTTATTCAAAATACAAAATACCAAAAACTTTCATGGTGTAAGGTCATGGTTTGCCATTAAAAGCAGCTGTTGTTGAAAATTGTCAGTCATACAAAATAATAACAATTATTATTATTATTATTATTATTATTAATTTAAAAAGCGCCGCGTGCATAGCATCAGAGGCGCCTTATGTCTTCGCTACCCCATGAATTCCTGAAGAGTCTTCAGGTGACGCTTGAAGAGCTCTAAGGATGGTTGGGCTCAGATGAAGGAGGGAGTCTGTTCCAGACAGCAGGAGAGACGTACTATGTTTGCGAGGGATGACCTATTTACCGGTTGGTGAAGATGAATGGTGGATGGTGAACGAAGACCAGGTGTTTGGCGGCGATCTATTAGGTGATGGAGATAAGATGTCGCTAGAGTGTGGTATGTCATGAGGGCGATTTTGGAAGGCTATGAATCGGCAACTAGTGAAATTGCTTCAGTCCGTACTGAGGGTAACGTTGAGAAGAACAAGCTTGGCAAGTTTGTTTGGACACGTTGCAAGGAATAAATTAAAAAAGCAGATGTGCCATAAAAAAGCTAACTGCAATAGTCTTGGTGAGAGAAAACATGATCTATTTTTATTAAGTACCATCCCTGCATATGAAAAGTTCATGGTCATGCTCAACCGGTGCGGAATATGGCATGCCAGTGTTGTATTTTACAATTGTGAGATACTTGTGCAAACTATCCAGAGATGTAGATTTCTGTATCTGATTATTTTTTTCTTTTATCGTGAATTGAATATTTCAAAAAATAAATAAATTAGCATTAGCATTCTACAAAGTTTGAGCTTGATACAGATGTATTCTTTCAATCGACATTCCTTGGCAATGGCACTTCTTGTTTAGCTCGTTCCAGGAAATGTTTCTTATTCTCTCTGCACTGTTGTTTGGGACACATCTTAATTTGACAAAATAATGTGATACAGCTGCCCATAAGTACTCAACAACACTGACATCAAGAGTCAAATCGTTTGACAAAGCACTTCATCAGTCCCTTGCGCGATGGTGCTTATTGCATAGGCAATTCAATTTCTCTTGAATGCCAAAATGGACTAGGTAACAATTTTGATCATCTTTAAAATGATCCAGGCTATCTGCAATGGGTTTCATGCATTCTATAAACTTCTGTAAAAACTTAATTTCCTAATCCTTAAAATCTGAAACATCATTAAAAACTAAGACATTAAGAGCAGCACACAAACCCTTCAGTTTGTCACTGGCTTCAATCAAACTAAAGACACCGATGTATAATGAATTCCATCTGGTTGGGCATGGACACATCGGTTGTGAGTTCATGATACCCCTAAATGCTTCAGGATATTAAATGTTGCATCAAAATTTCCACTCAAAGCATTTTTGCCTTAGTGGAGCCATTTTGATTTTGAACTACAGAAAAAACTTCCCATCTAGAATAGGATGAAGTTTGAGAAGATCGTCCATTTCTTCTTCAAGGAAGATCACTTTAGCACAAGTTTTGAACAAAAAAGTGGGAAATAGACTATCAGATTCAAAAAGGAAATATAGAGAGCGCACAAAGACAATAAAATAGAATTTTTTTAAAGCTTAATTTTACTCTCTCGGAGTATTTAAAATACCAAATAAAATACATATTTTATTTTTAATACTTTTTTATATTTTTTTATTTGAAATACTGCCCACCTCTGGAAAGCACATGATGTTACAAGAAAACTTCTTATGTGGATATCCCCACAGTCAGAGCCCAGCCATCCTTGGAGCTTTTCAATCGTCACCTGAAGACGTCTTCTGGACTTCATGGGACAGCGAAGACACAAGGCGCCTCTGGCGCTATGCACATGGCGCTTTATAAATTAATTATTATTATTATTATTATTATTGTTATTATTATTATTATTATTATTATTATTAAGGTGTTACAAGAGACATATAAGATAATTTATACTGGTAATTTTTAAAATATGGTACCTGGAGAAAACAGAAGAAAGGGCCGAAGATGACGCACCAAGAAAAATTTCAATATTTCATGATAATAACTAGAAAATTCATTTAACCATTTTATTCTTTCTATTTGAACTCAAAATAATCATATTATGGTCCTTGGATGATCCCTGACCCGTTTGAGAACTTTAAATATTACGGCGATGTTGGTCATCATGGTTTTAGAAGTGTTAGAGGACCGAATAAAATGTTTTAATAATAATAATAATAATAATAATAATAATAATAATAATAATAATAATAATAAGAATAATAATAATAATAATAATAATATAATATAATAATAATAATAATAATAATAATAATAATAATAATAATAATAATAATAATAATAATAATAATAATAATAATAATAATAATAATAATAATAATAATAATAATAATAATAATAATAATAATATATAATAATAATAATAATAATAATAATAATAATAATAATAATAATAATAATAATAATAATAATAATAATAATAACAATAATAATAATAATAAAATAATGCAGAAAATTACTGAACAAACCTAATTAGAATGGTTGAATAATAGCGAAAACAACATCTAATTAAGCACAACCACTTATCTCTTTCACCCACCCATACGTCTGATGACGTCACTGGGGACCTCCTCAGCGGAAGAAGAAGATAAGAAGTTCCAGGGAAGCATTTCTTCGTTTTTTTTAATTCTTCCACATTTTGAGATTAAATGAGATTAATTGAGATTAAATGTCACTTGAGAGTTATTATTATTTTATTTATTATTACAAGGTATTTTCGTTAATTAGCATTAAGTTGATTCTGATTAATTATCGTTATTATTATTATTATTATTTATATGTTATATGTCATGTTTAAAATATTATTATTTATTAATTATTACCATTAAATAACCTAAATTTCACCAAGCTATTATTTAAATGTTATGTGTGTCATGCTTAAAATATTATTATTTATTAATTATTATCATTTAAATAATCTAAATTTCACTAAGCATTAAATATTTTAATTATACAAAATATTTTATTCAGTTTTCATTCTAGATTTATGAAAGAAATGTTGATGTTTGTAAATATTAAAATGCAGATAAACATTATCAAATTACAAATGTATTTTTTAGAATGAAAAGAAATTGAATTTGTCGATAAAATCAATTAAATTTGGATAAAATTTGTATGGAATTTCAAAAATTCTTCAGGGAACCCTTGCAAGGGAAACTGCACATGTCCACTTCAATCAATTTAATCCAACATTTCGTTGATTTTATTTTATAATTTCAATTCTTTCAAATTTAAAATTACAATTTAAGGTTATTATTAATTGTAAATTACTGTTAATTGAAAATCAAATAATAAATAATAATTATTCAATGTCTAATTACGATGCACGATATTGTAAACTATCTTTACCTTCGTATCTTGCGTGCTTTAAGTACTTTAAATTCTGCTTCTGTTCATTAGTTAACAGATGATTAATCATTAACACATGCTATGCTTTAAGTTTAAAAGGCAAATTCCTAATAACAATTTTACATTTCTTTTAAAAAATTACGTCTAAATATAATTTAAAACTTTAAAAATGATTTAAAAATGATTTAAAAATGATTCCAGACAGAACAAGAAGAAACGAGCCTCCATCTTGCCCTGAGACTTTCTGACCCTGACCTTCTTCAGGTCATCCTGGACTCCTCCTCCTTTGAGTTCAACAAGTTCAACACACGACAACAGGCCACTGTGAGAATTGTTTAAGTTTTAATTTTGTGGAAATCAATTTAATCAATTTAATTACTCAAATTTTTATTGAATTTGTTGTGTTTTTTTTGCATTTTAAAATTAAAAAAGATTAAAAGTAGAATACACAAAATGTTCTATCGAGGAAGAATAACAGCTGTGATCAAACACAGGAAACTATTCAGAATCGGTTGCTAAGCAACCACTTGCACATGTGAGGACTTTTGATGACGTCATAGATGTTGTAATCGTTCTGAGGTTTACTTTTGTAGCGAGAAGGTATTCTCCGGTGACGATGTTGATGGTGATGAATGTGATGGTAATGATGATGGTGATAATGATGGTGTTGTTGTTGTCAAATAAGAGAGAAAAGGAAAATGAATGCCATTGAGCAGAGGACAGGAGGATGATGAAGTGTTGTTGTTGCTGATGTTGTTGTTGTTGTTGTTGTTGTTGTTGTTGTTGTGTTGTTGTTGTTGTTGTTGTTGTTGTTGTTGTTGTTGTTGTTGTTGTTGTTGTTGTTGTTGTTGTTGTTGTTGTTGTTGTTGTTGTTGTTGATGCTGCTGCTGTTGCTACGGAAGGAAGATATTGTTTTGAACTGAGTCGTTGGATGATGGATGGATGACTGATGGATGTTTTTTTAAAGAAAGAATTTCAATAAACTTACGGCTATTCTTTTCAATTCTAATCTTTCAAAACACGACACAATCATCATCATCATCATCACTATTATCATCACTAAAATCATCATCATCTCATTCTGCTTCGGAATGAAATAGGAGAAGGTGGATCAGCAGAACGTAAATTGAGAGCCCAAATGGACCACCCATGCGGTTTCAACCACTGACCGGATGTGACTTTAAAGTGATGGATGGAGCAGATCTTCCAACTATTTTGCTCCAAACAAGTGCTTCTAACTTGCCCTCAGGTCTTTCCATTTATCCGAATAACACGCCTCCACTTTTACGTCCGTCAAACCATCCATTTATACTTCAATCTATTCATTCATATCCATTTACATTTCACTTCATTCATCTGTATTTCCAATGAACCAAGCAGAGACATCATTTCAGCCATTTCCATCAGAGGAGCAAATCAGGCTTGAATCGATGACTTTTTTACTTTTCTTCAAACGTTATTTGAGGGCGGTTAAATGGTTTTGGTATATAATCCCAAATAAAAACAAATAACCCCAAATATAATCCCAAAATAACATCCCCGATAGCTTAGCATCAGTGGCACTACTAAGACGCAACTAATTAACATGAATTTTATGTCCTAGCTGTTACATTTACAATATAACAATTGAGTTGCATCTATTTTTTACAATTTACAAAAATATAAAAATTTAATTTCAAAAATTCTTAAATAACCATGAAGCGTGTCTTACTCAGTCATGTGGTACTTTTTTCTCGCATCAGCAATTTTTATTGTCCTGCAAATAAAGCAATATGATTATATTTTAATTTTAAAATAATTTTCAAAACAAAACGATTTTTTGATTTGTTTAAAATATGTTTTATTTAATGAATTGTTAATAAAATCTAATTGTGCGTAATTTGTGCCTTTTAATAGTTTTAGCTCAAAGCTAATTATTTTTATTTTAATGTTTACTTCGAGATGCAAAATAGAAAATATTTGAACCTATTTGAGACTGACATCACATTCAAATGCACAGTTACTCTCGCATGAAATTCATGCGAAATACTCTTTAAAGTTACTTATTATAACATGTAATAATTTATTATAACTTATAATAACTTATTATAACATGTAATAATGTATTATAACTTATAATAACTTATTAAAACATGTAATAATTTATTATAACTTATAATAACTTACAACTTTTTCCATCAACAGCATCTTCTTGACTCGAGAAATGTTTTCATTTTCAGAGCCTTCCTTCGTTCAGCGTTTACTGCGATCTTCCGTTTCCAGGTTGCCGCTTATTCACGGACGGAGGAAGTGACGTCACGTCCCCCCTGGAAAAATTCCTCACCTGCGTCCGTGGGGATCTTTCCGCCCTTCTGAGAAATATTCTGGCTGGTCCCTGCACGCATTCTGTGAGAGATTTGATCGTTATCAAGCACACTAGTTCAGCTGCTCTCTTGTCCAAGGCAAGTTTTATGATTCTTCTGTCGCCTGAATTTCTTCGCTTTTCCGTAGTAAATAATGAGTAATGAAGCATAAACAACAATTGCATTTTATTCCTCCTCGGAGATAATTTAATTCAACAAAACCTTGTTATCGAGTGCAGCCACACATTTTCTCCTCCATTTCTTCAACGTAAGAAAAGAGTGAAAGAATTCATTTTCAATTCAATTCGTGGCCTCGAAGTAATGATTTTTTGACGAAGTTTTTCAAAATTTATCAAACCTACAATGGGGCCAACCTAAAATTAACTGAATTTGTATTTTTATTGTATTATTATTAGGAATTATTGTAATTAAATTATAATTTCGGATGCAGAATCAGCAGATATAAAACGCAAAATGTTTCTTAGGTGATCTCACGGTTGGAGCCGAAAGCACTGAGTAACTTGTACTTAATCGGGGGTTCTGCCATCACGGACGAAGACGACCTCAACGAGTCCCTTTCACCTCTCCAACTACAAACACTCGTCTTGTCCGAACTTCAGCTGACAAATGTCCCTCACAGCATCTTGCAAATGAGGCTCACTCTAAGAGTGCTCAAGTTGTGTGGCAACAAAATTTCTCAGATCCCAGATTCTCTTGGTCAGTTGAGCAATCTGAGGATACTGTGTCTTGACCATCAAAACCCAAAAATAAAAACCGTACCAAAATCATTTCTTCTTCTTAAGGAACTTCAGGTGAGTGTTAAAAATATGTGCTGCAAAAATATTTTTAAACTCAAAGCTCCTGCGTTCAAACCTCACAAGGTCCTTAGTCTCAGCGGTAACGGATTAGAAGAGGTGGATTGGGTGCTTGAGTTCAAAAACTTGCAAGAACTGAGATTGAACTGCAATCAAATTTTCCGCCTTCCCGCTTCGCTTTCGCCTCTCGTCTGCCTCCTTTCACTTGACATCTCCTACAATCGCTTCCAATTCATTCCACCGAGCTATGCTGACGTCATCAAAAGACTGAGGCACTTCGAATTCTTCAACGTTTCACTAAGACCTTTCAGTGCACGAGACAACGTCACCTCGCTTGTCAACCACCTGGAATTGCAAAAGTTTCTCTCCACTTTGTCATCCAATTCAACAACTTCGAAAGACATCGTCGTGGGGGTCGTTGGTGGTTCAAATTCAGGAAAAAAGTCACTCGTTGCCGCTATGAAAGACGAGAAGGGAATTTGCAGGTTGAAATATCTTCATGTTTTTCTTTCACATCGACCTTACTTTTCAACAAACACTTACGTTTCAACAAAAGCGATTTCACATCGTAATTCTGAACTTTAGTCGGCATAAATTGTTCAACAATCTCAGCACAGAGATCCTTGTCAGTGGATCGACGTGGATCTCTTATTTCAACTCCAGCAAAAAACAATCGAAAACAAAATAATTAAAAAAGTAATAAAAATCAATTCAATGACTCTGAAGTCAAAAAGCCATACCTTTTTTATTTAAAAAATGTTTAATTTTTACTTTATTTTGAGACTATGCATCAAAACTGAATAACATCGTTCGTGCTACCATCTTGAATCAACTAGTAATTTATTTATTATTTTTATTATCAATAGATGAACATTTCTATAGTGAAAATGTAATGTTCATTAGAAGTTCAAACGCCCCTAATTTTAACGGCATCTCTTATTTACACAACAAAATAAACATTTTGAATATTTTTGCAACAACACGCGAAAGTTGTGCTGCACTTTACCGAGAAAATAAATATTAAATTCATCGAAGCAAATGAACTATCTCATGCCGGGTCATGCTTTCCGACCTTTTGATTTTTACGATCCGTTTATTACTCCAGGTTCGAATGGGATTGCAAAGGTGGCGAGGATTCGAGGAACACATTCACTGCGGACTCTTTCGATTTTCCAGACGACAACGGACGTTTCCATCACATCACCATGGTAACCATTAACGTAGACTTCATGGATCACCACATCAGAGATCTCTGGCTCGACGTCATTTTACTCGCCATTGATCTGACGTCATTCGAAACTCAAAATGGCTGCCAGCAGTTTCCTGCTTTCAGACAGATCGCAGGAACACAACAATGGCTGGAAGGGATTTTTGAAACTTTTCCAAACATTCCAGTCATACTCGTCGGAACGAAGGCAGAATTAATTAGACCGTCGTCGTTTGCCGTTTCGCTGCAAATGTTGGAGGACTTAATGAATAGAGGCAGGTCTAAACATTCGCAACTTTATTCAAGCCAATTGTGTTCCACTTGCTTCCTCTGTTCGTCGAGGACAATATTTTCGAGGTGTTTGAACGTCAAGTCTTCTTCGAAGTTCAGCTGCATTGACTTCAGTCTCACTTCAACTTACGGCGTTGTCACTTCTCCCTGTTTCATGGCTGATTCCACCGACTCAACCGCATTTAATGGAAATCTTTCTCCATCCGTGGCTAAACAATGTCTAAACAACGATTGCGAGCACAGCAGCGCTAATTTCCCCCATGTAATAGGATATTACGAAATTGATTCCCGCAAATGTTTTCCTAAGGACAACAAAAAGCATAATGCGAGCGTTGAGCTTCTACGAAAAGCAATTCTGAGGCACTTCGCCGGTGACAACTGCCTGTACTCACTCGACACCAAAATGAATGCGCTTCCTGACGCATGGATGACTTTCATCAAACATCTCCATTTGGCCACTCCATCTTCCACTTTTCCGCTTGTGCCTTACGATCAAATAGTTGCCATCTGCCGTAGTTTTGATGTTGTCTATTGGCAAATACCGTTGCTACTGAGATACTGCCAGAACAGAGGCAGAATGGTCCTGATTGACAATTTTCTGAAGACTTCCATCGAGCTGGTGGTGATGAATCCTAATTGGCTGGTACAAATTGGATACAAACTCTTGCAAAGAGTTGAAAACGTCATCTCCGAGGTTCATAACATTAAAGGTCTAGTCAGCAATGTCGTGAGTTTATCGGGTGATAAATCATTTTTCAAAGGGATGAATAACATTTTGTCTGGTCTCTGCACTTTCAATTTTTTACTCGAAATACCAGAAAGAGCTTATTACGTTCCAAAAATAGCGAAACGAGGTGATCCCGACTCTTCTATTTGGCCTTCAGTCCCTGAATTTGAAGAAAAACAAATAACATGCGAAGTGGAATTAAGAAGACAAAAATCCTACCTTTTCAAAGATTTAGTTTATCACATTCTCAGCGTTAGAGCTAAAGAAATGTTAAAAGTTCAACAGTCACCAATCCCCTTAGTTTTAAGCCACCACGTAGTTTTTTTTGCGGCCCTCGATATTGAGTGCTGCGAGGATTGTATGGATGTTAATCCTTCTAAGAAGTTGGCCTGTATTCTGCAGTCAAATAATTTAAATTCTTATTTTACTGGATCAAGAACATCTAGCAACATTTTCCACAAGATAAGAATAAGCTACAATGACCGGCAAAACTCCTTGCGTGTTTTCGTACGCGGGTCAATGCCGTGTTGTATCATGAAGTCAGTCCTACATTTCGTATACCTACACCTGGACGACTCAGAAGATGACCTTCTCCAGAAAACTTCCAAGAGAAATGCTTTCATGACTTCCAGAAACTATGTAAAATCAAGAACATTCTTTCTCAATTTTCAAAATCTGCAACCTTCTCTGTGCATTTGCTGCAAAATGCCACGATGTCAAAAACGTTGTTTAACAGACAATTTGGATGATCGAGAAAATAGACATTATATTCTTTGCCCAAAGTGTGTACTCTCAAAGAGACTCGATCCGCAACCAATATACGCTCGAGGTATGTGTTTGAAAAGGAAACCTCTCTGTGATTACTGGCACCACTTTGGAAGCTGGCAAAGAGCTGCTACCGGTAACTATAAATTCAATCCAACGGAGATTTTCTGCTGGAGAGGTTTCATGCAGAACTTTGTGCCAGACAATGAAATTCCGAGGCTGGCAATGTTACTTCTATCAACATCGAACGTGTGCAAAAGGGATTGGATGAGTCAGTGCAAAGCTCGTTTTATGGAAGGATTTGAAGTGCATTTTCTCTGTGAAAATCTGACTGGTTGGCATATAGTTGAAAATTCGAGTTTCAGAATGATTTGCACCAGAAAGACTCAAAAAAGTTCTGATGCTTCTCTTAATTCACTATTGAGTCTCGCCTTAATTTTTATTCAAGTCATTCAGGGATGCAATGAATTTCCATGCAATGCAAAGTTGCTTATTTACGTCGCACAAACCTTTGCAGAAATGCCAGAGTACCAAAGACTTTTCGAAAGCGAAGATGTAGTCACCATAAATTCTCAGAGTAGATCACATGATTACTACTGCTGGCTGCTTAGAAACAAAGAGAGAATTGTTTCTAATCTCACCAAAATATTGAGCACCGTTGGAGACGGAATACCCGATCTCTTCTTCAAAAACACGGTTCCAGTTTGTGCCGAAAAACTTTTCCAAGTGCCTACAACGGGCAGTCGAACCCAGTTAGCCAAATTTCTTCAAATTGATTTGACCTCAGGAGCTTTTGGGGATTTAAAACCCATTTATCTCGGTAGAGAACTCAGGTGGGTATGCCAAGAACACTACGAACAATTGCTTTTCATCTGAGCCCATCTGAGTCTATTACAAAATAGTATTAGTATTACAATTTAAGAATTAGAAAATATTTTTCTACTTTATTTTTCTAAATAAAATTTTCCGAAAGTCGATGAACTATTCCTACATGATGAAAAGTAATACTACTGTTGATAATGATTTAAACAGAACTTCAAGATTGAGAATAGCTTTGCTCTGCAAGGCTTCAGGGCAGAATGAAATCCTGTTAGATCAGTGTTGATAACAGAAAAGTCTGTTCAAATGTGGGCCAACAACGTTTTGAGATGTGCATAATATAAGTAATTTGTTTCCCTAGAATATATTTAGTTTCTAATTCTTCAGTTCAAATATTCTAGATTTACGTTACCGGAACAATTTCTATTACTTAAGGAATGCATTTTTACAAAACAATTCAACATTTTAAAAAATTAAAATAAATATTTAAGTAAATAAATGCTAATCATCATAAAGTTATCAGTTCAAAGGGGCACAAAATGCAATACAATGCAATGTAATACAATACAATGAAATATAATACAATACGATGCAATATAATACAATACAATGCAATGTAATAAAATATAATGCAATGTAATACAATACAGTGCAATATAATACAATACAATACAATACAATGCAATGTAGTAAAATATAATGCAGTGTAATACAATACAAAAAAGCAGAAATCATGAAAGCTCAATACTCAAATCTTAACTACCCAGAATAGATCATTTTGCTTAGATTTAATAAGGCGGAGAATTAAGAAAATAAGAGTGATTAAAAGTCATAAAAAATTTAATAAATTAAATAATTAATAAAATTTACATTATGTATTTGTCAAATAATTTATATATAATTTATTATAAAGTATTATTGTCACATTATTTATACATATTATTTATAAGAAGGGATGGAAGTAGAAAATGCACTTAAGGTCATGCAATCCATTAATTTTGAAAATACTGAAGTTGGATGTTAAGTCTTCGCTCGAAAACCACGGATAAAACACTTTCACATTCCTCAATCCTCCTCTCGAATCGTTCTCTGTCTGCCACTTCTTGAATCCAGTTTGACTTGCGATTGTCTTCAAAATCATCCAAGTAATGGATTGTGATGTTCTCATCGAATGAGACTTTTCCAGGAGATTTCATGTTGTATGGCTGGCCGAAGTAAGCCTTCCTCCATTTCATCTCAGCCTGGAGTATTTCAGGTGAAGAACATTCTGCAGTGCGCAGTACTTTAAAATTGAGCATCGTGTCCAAGTGATAAGATCCAACTTCTTCATCCGATTCATCCTGAAGATCATCGTCGTCAAACACTTCATCTTCACTTTCTTCGACGTCAAGTTCTTCTTCTAATGTTTCTTCGTCCTCATCGCTTTCGCTCCAATCAATTTGACGATAGAAATGGGATACTTGAAGCTTGATAGTTGGTCCGTTTGACAGTTCCTGTCTTTCGTCCATCGCTGCTTTTGAAATCCGCCGCAAATTATTACAAAGTGTTTGTGCCAAATTATATTGTTTAATAATTATATCCTGCTGTTTTTGAATAGTTTAGTACATCTGTTAATATCTCACAAAAAAGATGCTAAATATGAATGTAGTAATTAAATCATTATTAAAATTTATTAATTTTTTAATTAAAAGTTATCTAATAATTTAAAACAAATAAAAATCAGATGCTTCATTATTGTTATTATTAGATTATTACAGTAAAAATGACTTGAAATAAGAAATTTATAAGTAGTTTTATCAGTTTTGTAAGTTTTATCAAAATAAAATGTCAATATAAAGAAGGTCAATTTCATAGCAATTAGCTCCAAAGATTACTCTACTTAAAGCTTATATGTATTGTTGCTCATACGAGACATAAATGCGTTATAAAACTTAACTACGGCTAGTTTTACAACGTGCTACTCAGTCATTCTCAATCTCAGTACGTTAGCGAATAAAGGATTGACATCGCAGTGGCGTACCAGACAAATGTGATACCAACACACAGTAAGATGTTATTAATAACATCGATTTATATTCCTTTATTGAATAGCATCTACGACGTGTTATTGTAAAACGTTGACGTTAGAAGATCCACGACGTCCAAAAAATAAGAATAGAACAAGATTTAAAGTGTTTGCAATTTATTCGTTTTATTCAGGCTAACGTTTAAAATTACAACTGTAGTGTTCATCTGGTTTAAAAAGCATTCAAAATAAGACAATCCTGGAAAAATGATGTGCCTTATTAGTTTGTAGTTTGTTCCCTAACTATTCGACGTTCGACTTAATTGCCGCAGAATACCAGAAGTTAGATGTAAAATCGTATTGCTATGACTATTGTAGGATAACTTTAAGAAGCAGAGGTTCGCTCCGACCACGGCAATAGATTCCTGGGCCCGCAGCTGAAACGCGAATTCATTCATTAAGTAGTAAAAAAAGCATTAACATGCTATATCGTTACAAGCTATTGTAAGCCTTCGATATTTGGAAAATCCGCGATGTCAATAAAAATAAGAAATAAACAAGGTTTAAAGTGTCTGCAATTTATTCGGGATGAGAATCTTAAAATAATAAAATTCATCGTTTATATTCAATCGTCTTCGTCTTCTTGCTCCGTCTATTGAATTAAGTAACGATGAATCTGAAAATCTAAAAAAAAAAATATGAGTAAGCTTGGTCGTATTTCGAACTGTAACGAATAATGCCTATGAAAAGACCGCATCAGGCTTGGACTGGGCCGGTAGCCGCCAACTGCCAAAAGAAAGTTATTATATTTTTAGTTTTAACTGAAATTAACGCTGATTATAAATAGCTTCAAATAATAGTTTGTATTAAAAATAACCAAAATGAAACAGCAAAGTCATTGCTTAAGGAGTATAAATATATTTATGGTGACCCGTCATAACAGCCCGGCGACAGAATAGCCCCGACAAAACAGCCCCGTCGAAACAGCCCGGCGTCAAAATAGCCCAAGACAAGATAGCCCCATGACAACTCCATGTCAAAGTATTTTTAAAAAATGTTGGGAAACTGAATCAAAATTTAATTCGAAATTAGTGGCTTGAATGCTTAATTTGCAATCTTATTCAAATTTGTATCTGGCTTGCAAATTTGTGTTGACATTATCCTCATCACAAGTTGCTTGTGAAAGGTCGTTTTCAAAATTGAAATACGTTTTGAACAGATTAAGAAATTTTCTGAACCAGTCAATTCTACGATCCTTCATGCTGATGTCTTGTGAGAAAGACTCTTTTCCAAGAATCAATAACAATGAAATCATTGATGTTTTAGTATCGACTAGTGAAACGATGAAAAAGCTGTTATAATAGTTAATAGTGAATAGAAATTTTAGACTCTAGTGTTTCTTATGTTTAAGTTGATCAAACTAGGAGTTAAATAAAATTTCCCGGGCCGGTTTTTTAAGCCAGTCCGACCCTGGAGACAGGGCTGTTTTGACGGGGCTGTTTTGTCGGGGCTATTTTGTCGCCGAGTTGTTTTGTCCTGGGCTATTTTGTCGCCGGGCTATTTTGTCGGGGCTATTTTGACGGGGCCAGTTTGATGGGATTTTTCCGTCCTGGGCTATTTTGACGCCGGGCTGTTTAGACGGGGCGGTTTTGTCGGGGCTGTTTTGTCTTGAGCTATTTTGACGCTGGGCTATTTTGACGGGGCTGTTATGACGGGGTGCCTATATTTATATAATAAGCTTCCGGCGTTAATGGTTATAACACAATTATAATAAAGTATAACATCAATTTTAACGCAAAATTATATTATTTTTTAACACGAACGTGTAATAGCTACAGTCAATTGCACATCAACGACTGGCACCCCGTCATAATAGCCCGGCGACAAAATATCCCCGTCAAAACAGCACCATCAAAACATAAAACTCATTTCATTTAATCAAATTTTAAATCAGTTATCGATTAATGTCTTCAACTCATGTAAATATTTTTTTATAAAGATACATTGACGGGGCTATTTTGTCGCTTGGCTATTTTGACGGGTCACCAACTTTCCAATCATTCATGCTGATGTTTTGTGAGAACCTTCTTTCAAGCATCAATAATAATGAAACCATTGATGTTTTAGCATCGACTCCTGAAACGATGAAAAAGCTGTTATACTAGTTAACAGTGAATAGAAATTTTAAACTCTAGTGTTTCTTATGTTTAAGTTGTTAAAGCTAGGAGTTATTTAACTGTTTAAAGTTATTTTGCGTAATTACGAATTTGAACATGTAATAAATAAAATGATTCTTGCAACTTAAAGTAGTTTTTTGAACTTTAAAATTTTATTATTAAATATGAAGTAATTGTAGAACTAAAGGAAAATATATAAAAATTAAATTAAATTGAAAATAAGTAAAATATTAAATTATTGAAAAAATTTATATGAAACTATAAAGTGGGCCACCACGACCAAATTTCCCGGGCCGGTTTTTTAAGCCAGTCCGACCCCGGACCGCATCGATTGTTCCCAAAGTGTAAAGAATCGAAGCCCATAAAGTTACTGCTTCTTCTGATGTCAACTCGTCCAGTGTATCGCCTTCAAGAAAAACCGGTTTCATCATTCGATCAAAAGACAAGAGAAATTTCCTACTAAAACAAACGTAGTTGCGATACCTCCGCTATTGTAGACTGCAGAGATGGGTAGTTACTAACTATAAGTAGTTAACTATTCTTAGAAAAGTTAGTTAAAAAGTAGTAGTTAACCACTTTTTACGTAGTTATTAACTACAAATAGTTAACCACTTTTTAACTACTTTTAATAAAATGTTAAAATTTTAAAATAAAATGAACAAAAATAAATTTTACATTTAATGATAAATTTGGTACATCACTTTATAAGTTTAGTTTCTTTGATTTCAAATTTTGCTTACCAAAATAGGCCATAATTATCGCTCGACTATTCATACAGGGACTTCCGCTTTTTTGTTCGATTAGCCTTGATAAAACTAGTTTTATACGCAACTTTATTTGAAAAAATGTGTAAACGAAGTAATTTAATTACGAGTTCACAAATGCTACTGCAAGATTACCCGTGAATCAAGAAGTAAATTACGATGACCAAATATCATAAATATTTGATATCAAAGATAGGAACGCAAATATGGGTGTAGAAGTTCTTCATGAATACCAGCCTTATTTAGCTCAAACTACTAATGAATACGATATTTGAAATTATGTGGCAACACCAATTATTGAGCAAGAAAAGGAAATTGTTTTGAAATCTCTGTGGACCCCTGTGAAATCATATCAATTTCCTGTTGAGTCTACACGTCGTCTGAAATTCAAGATGCATTTGTTAGAAAGATTTTCTTTGCTTTCGTATTTTAAGAAAAAAAAAGGTCCATTTTGTAAATATTGTGTTCTTGGGAGAAGACATCGTTTTGCCCAGACTCAATACAAATCAACCGTGACAATGTTTCAGCCAAAAACTCATGAATATATTATAAACGGATTATGTTTTTGCCACTTCTGGATCATTTGTGTTCCCAATTAGAGAAGAGATTAACACCTTCACTACAGATGGTCTTGCCTAAAAGATGTTTTATTTTGAAGGCCCTATCTGATACAGATGAGACCATTCTAGTGACAAATAATCACATTACGAAATGTATAAAACAATGTGGGCTATTTTATGAAACACTCCTACCAGATGCACATCTTTTAGATTCAGAGTTTTCTTTGTGCAAATGAAGTGGTTCTCTTCAATGAGAAGAATCAAATCATTTGATCGCAACTCCACCACAGAAGTGAGGCTTAATGGACTTGCTCTTCTCAGTATTCACAGAGAGATCTCAGTAAATCCTGAAGAGGTTTTGGACAAATTTGCCAGAAGTTCTCGTCGCTTTAATCTTACACAATAATAAAAATTTATTTTGAATTCGACATTTATTATTTATCGGAAAAAAATTGACCCCCCAAAATCATTTTCTGGCTACGCACCTGCAAATGAGAAGCAGCTTCTGCAGCTCTGGACATGTCTGCTAAGACCTTCGATCTGACTTTGCTGGTGAGACCATTTTCTCTTAGGAAGTTGTAGGTGGATTGGCCTCTTGCTCCGACCTCGAAGGCGAAGAACCAGACTTTGTAACCTTTTTGTTGGAGATCCATTGTCAACTCCATGTATCGCTCTTCCTACAGAGTGTTGCTCTGTCCGATCCTGTCTTCTCATGGCATCGTCAGTTCTGCCAGTACAAACATGTCAGCCTTTGTTGATGACAGCACCACCTCCGGCCTCTTGCCACTTTCATCCGGCACCTGGGGATAATGCCTCAACCCTTCCACATCGGCCTTAATTTTCCCTGTTGGCGTTGTCAAGGATTCCTTCTGGCTCCGCATCTGTTCCTTGCAAACTGGGAAGCGCCTTCGCGCAGGAAGTAAGAGAACAGATACTTTAGCTGGCGCTGGAGCAGGCAGCTTTTATCACCTCAATTGCAACGAGAAGGACCTGGTTGTAGCGCCAGGTAAAGTTGCCGTGAGCAAGTGCTTAACTGCAGCCGGACAGGACATGTCTGAGAATCTGTCTTTCTCCGCAGAGCGTGGGTGATTTTCCACCTCTGCAAAGTTGTCGCGTGAGGGCAGCACGTCACAAATTGAACGGACGACAAAGGTCAGTCTGAGTGACATTCCACGTGATCGAAAACGACGCGACACTAAACGACATTTTCAAATTTTAAAATAGTCAGCAAAACTTATATTTACACTGAATTGTTGAAGAGGTGAGAAAAGTCGGTTATATGCAGGAAGTAACAAGCTATCAACATTCATCCATTCTTAAATTCACTTGTAAAAAGATTGACTCTCACGTCTTCGCTTGAACACAGCGGATAAAACACTCTCGCATTCCGCAATCCTCCTCTCGAATCGTTCTCTGTCTGCCGCTTCTTGAATCCAGTTTGACTTGCGATTGTCTTCGAAATCATCCAAGTAATGGATTGTGATGTTCTCATCGAATGAGACTTTTTCAGGAGATTTCATGTTGTATGGCTGACCGAAGTAAGCCTTCCTCCATTTCATCTCAGCCTTCTGAATTTCTGGAGAAATATTCTGTTTCTGTGAAGTTTCAAAGGAAATTATCGATTGCTGGCAGAATAAATCCATGTAAACGCTTTCAGTTGCTTCTTTTTCAAATTCTTCGTCGTCCATTTCCTCAAACAAAAATTTCCCATACGTATGTCCGTCATCATCGTCATCGAGATAATCATCATCATCACTCTCATCAACTTCCATATGGGTTTCGACCATTTGGAATAAAGTATCAGTCTCGCCAGAAAATGAATCTCCTAACAAAAGAATAATAGAGCTTTATATATTTATTACAGAAATAAGTCACTACCTATCAGATTAATTACGTATATTAATGATCTATGCGATCATTCGATTCTTTAAACAATTTATAAAACTATCGAAAGTATTAAGTTTTCATAAATAATAAAGAAACTTTTAAGTTATAATGGCACTGGCTATAACTATTAATAATAATCATCATCTAATAATTAATAATAATATTAATTTAACAATTATTGGTCACGGACCTCCTTCGTCGTCATCGCTTTCATCCCAATTAATTTGTCTGTAGAAATTGGAAATTTGAAGTTTGAAGGTTGGTTCTTCGTAGTCGAATTGTTTTCGTCTTTCGTCCATCGCTTCTAAAATTATTTTGGAACTACTTCATTATACATGGTATTACAAATATGAACATGCTTGCTTGTTATTGTCATCAATGTTTACGAATATAATGTGTACAACAAGTTATCAACAAATCCACGTAATTCTCAAGAAAGCACTTTGAAATTGGAAAGTGCATGAACTCGACATAATTGCAACCTTTCGTTGGAATTCAAAATGTGCACATTACATCATGCTTGCTCATGTTTGCCACTAGTTCACCATGCTTAACAATATCATTTAATTCTCGTACACTCAATTATGACCATTATTTATTTAAAATAGTAAGATATCAGTACAAATCAAAAACCTGAATTTGTTTATTCTCTTAGTCCCTTTATGTAATTGTAGATTAACTAGAGATGACGAAACCAGCATAGTATGTTTACCAAATTCTTGTGTAAATAAATTATCGAAGGTTGCGACAATTTTTAAAAGAAAATTAAAGATTTAATCTAAATTTAAATCTGGATTTTAAAAAAATTATTTAACGAATATTCCTATTTTAATAAAATGTAGTCTTTCAAATTTTGTATTTTAATTAATAATTGCTTAATCTCAGTTGGAATATGAACGCATTTTCGTTGCCAAGTAATTACTTTGATATAGATCCACCATTTACAAAATTTATTAAATTTATCTAATTCTAAAGTTTTTTACTGAAATTATTCTTAAGTGTATGTTCAAATGATTTAAATATTGACTATTGTAAAGAAACTAGCAGTGCAGTTCTAGTCTAGCACTAATTCATACAATTATATAATTATTCCTACTAGGAAATCCTTGTCCATATGAATGTCAACGTTTACAGGTTAAATAAATATTTGAAAGAAAGTAGCACTAAGATTAAATGATCGTCTTAGGTTGAGGTTTAAATAAAGATTTGAAGCTTAAAACAAATCGTGTCACTTCGATTTGATTTAAAAAATTAGTGGAAACGTTGCCGATAAGTAATGCAAGTTTACAACGAATTACGAAATAAAATTAAAAATCTGGTCAGTGCGATTTTGAGAGGAATGTTTGATGATTATTCGGTGTAATTTACTTTGACATTGGTTGACTCATTAAAAAGAATTTTGATCATGAAGTTATTTTTTTGTTGTTTTACATTTTGTTGTTTTTCGAAAAGTTGCCGTTGAATTATTCAAATTTAAACGACCAAATTAAAAATCGGGACAGTGCGATTTTAAAATGAATGCTTGGTGATTATTTTGGCGTAATTTACTTTGAAATTGATTCAGTAGTTAAAAAATTTTTAAAAATTGAACCTGCTAGCGTCGTAACTAGAGTGTGTAAAAAAAACATGTTTCTTTTTGTCCGAGTTTTTTATGTGTTTTTTATGGGTTTTTGTTTTTGTTTCCTTTTTAATTTGTTGAAAAATGATAGTTCATGATTAATTAAACAAATTTATTGCAACATAATTAAAAAATCAATACAAAACTAAAACAACAGTGCTAATCTAAATCAAGTTATGAGTCCATTTCACCAAATTCACTATCTTCATCCTTCTCAGATTCTTCATCTTCTGCTTCAGAGTTGTAATTACCTTCTGAAGTACTTCTGAAGAAGCTTACAGCTTTAAGTTTTGGGAAATAAAAACAGTTTTCCAGCCATGGTTGTGGTGAGTCGATTCCGTTTAGCATTTTGGATCAAATGAATACACACTGAAACCTCTTTCAGCGGTTGTTGCAGGCAATGACAAAATCTTAGAAGCTACTTTAGCAAGAGATAAGCATATACCTTTCCATCAGGCTATCGTTAGGACTTGCAGAGATGACTGCTAAACAAACTACTTTGCCCACATCTAGATCGATAATTTGCTAAATCAGCCGTAGCGTCCAACTCACAAATACAATCAGTGTGTTTTGCTAAATTACTTACGAGCTCACATGCATCAATTACGTCTTGTTCATCGATTAGCTGTTGATCAATACTGCGAGGATCTGGCAAGTTAGCTGCTTTATGTATCGTTTTCAGGCAGAACATTTTTCTCTACAGCAGAACATATTTTATCTTGTCTATTTCTCGTGCAGAAAGTTGAAGAGACGTGAATGAATTGGAGAGTGTGCGTTGAAATTAGGTGGTAATCTTATTAAATAACTTTGCGACAAAACTCATTTGTGGGTCGACGTAGGTCGAGGGGAAGCTCACCGCATTCCACCAGTAGAGACGAGGCACTTGTTCCCCTCATGCCACCGGCAAGTGCAGGAATCGACCGGGATCACTTTATAGTAGGGGCAGGGGTACATGTACAAAATACATGTTTAGTTATGAAACTTTCTATTAATAATTTCCTTATGTTCGATTTTATTCAGCGGTGACACACGTGTGTACGCATATATTTTATTAACATGTACATAAAATAAATGATCTACTAATACACTAGACAATAAAACTTCAAAATAGAATATGCAAACTGATATCCTTTAAATTTCATTAGATATCGGATTATTAGTAAAAAAAACAAGTACAGATTGTAAGTTTGCAATTAGAAAAAAACACGTTGTTCTTATGGCGAGAGTTGGCATACATGTCAGGTTTTTGATACTAAGCATCACAATTACATGCTGATTAAATTGATGATGTGTGCGAATTTTTCAATTATTGAAATTTTTATTTCGATTGCATGTTTTATTTCAAAGCAAAATGCGACATGAGAGGAACAATAATGCATTTTCAATACTTAGACCTACATCTATATGACATACTGAAGATAACAGAAGAACACATTTAACTCTGCAACTACATTTTCATATATAAAATGACCATTGATGGATCAAGTCATGGAAGCCGTAATTCGTGTGCGTTTTCAAGCCGCAACTAGCCAGCTAAATTTCTTTCACGCCGAACTGGTTTCCTGAATACCATTGGCTCTCAGGTCTACTACGCCAGGCTGACAATCATAATCATCATTAAACAAACAAAATCGAGAAAACTGTATTTGTTTGCAAGATTACGAAATTGCTTAATCCTGCCAGATATTTATACTTCAGACAACCTGTCGATGACACATAGGATTTTCCGTCTCAACTCATCAAACCCCAGTGCTGCGTCAGTCAATCCTTCACCATCCTTTTGTTTCTTTTAAGAAATAGATTGAAACTGAGCAGACAACCAAGCCCACTTGCGTAACTTCCCTCACCACAAAAAACTAAAACAATTTTTATGCATTTATATTCTCCAAGATGTCACATATCTATTGTATGGATTACAATCAGAGAAAAACAAGAGGAACATAAAATCCTTCGCAGCAACAAAAAGCAGCGTAGATTTACGCATCGTACGCAACTAAATCAAAAAATACAAAACATCTGAAAAATCGCACGACACGAGTGGAAGAATAACAATTCGGAGTGACCAAATTACTGACTTCAGAGGAAACAACAGGTGACAGATTTCATATTTCTACTGACTTCCACCGCAAAACAAATTAGTGATTTTACAACAAACCTCATCCGTGCAAATTACCAGTCAGATAACAATAAAGATCAATGCTAATTATTAATAGTATTACCATTATATTGAAGCTGAATAAATAATAAACTATTCCACTGAAATTCCTAGCATAACTTAGCATCTGCAAGATTACAGTTTTTAATCATCAAAGACATTTTGATGCGATGTTGAGGCTGTAGTATTTGTGACAACTTCTCTTCGCACTCGTCGATTCTCCTTTTGAATCGTGCCCTATCCAAGGCGTACTGGTGCCAGGGACCAGACCGATTGCCCTCACAATCATCCCACTGATGTATTGTCAGCAACTTGTCTTCTACAGCAAAACTCACCTGCAAAAAAAGGACAGCTTAAACTAATGTGACTTAATATCAAACACATCCTAAGGATACATACATATGTAAGGACATTATTTTTACAATTACAGTACTATTGAAAATGCAGAAAGCAACCTTTTTTGTAATTATCGGAGTCTTATCTTTCCTTTTGGAATGGGAACAATAAAACTTGTTCCACTTCCTGTTGGCTTCAAACAGCATGGTACTGTCTTCATCATCACTGGAATCTAGCCAGGATTTGTAAGAAACCTTTGAAGTCTTTGGAAGGTTTTTTATTTCTTCATCGATACCAGGATCCCATTTCAACATCACATTGTCCAAGGTGAAAGGGGGTTTTGATTCATTTGAAGGAAGAACCTTTGAACATGGCGAATATTTATCATCAACTTCATCCCAATCACTAAAATCTATAACTTCACTATCATCCCCATCACTATCCTCATCATCGTTGTCATCATCATCTTCCTCATCAGCATCATTGTCATCACAACTTGATAAATCCATGCTAATATCATGGTCAAAAATGATATCATCCTCTTCATCAACCTCCATCACTTCAGCAGGTTTCAATAATTCTTCACTCGGTGTTTTTTTGCGAATCAAGAAATCCTGCATTGAACTCAAATTTTCCTGATGACTAGTATTTTTTTCTTCCCTGTCCGGAACGAGGTGCGGCCATTTCTCAAAGTCAACATTAAAAATATTTGTGAGTGAATTATTGGGAATGAACGGCTTTAAAATATCTTTTAACTTAGTATTGATTGTACTTGCATCACCCAACTGTCCCACGACTGAGAAGTGATTGTCTAAGAGGGTCATCAAACTTCCCCTGGCATTAAAAGGTGGAATGTCTTTAAGAAATTTCTTCTGAGGAACAATGGAGTTTAACATCATCTGACAGTGAAGGTTAGAACAAAGGGAACCAAAAAATGATGCAGTGCTGTTTGTTGTCGTCGAAGGAGCGAGCGAGTTGTTTCGTACAACTTCAATCTTTGTCGCCATTTTCATGTCATGTTTCTGCTCACAGACTCCTCCATTAAAAAAGAAATCCACCAAATTTGAAACTGGTCCTTGTGGACTTTTATCCAGTGAACAATTCATTTTCTGAGCTAACAGATTAAAATTTGGATATTCTGAAAACATTTAAATTTTTAGCATTAATGATAGAAAAGCTCAAATTCATTGTATGTTAAAAGCTTCAATTATAAAAGCTGCTTTGCTTTGCAGCAATGTTAACATAACATCCTTACAAAGCATTACAACATTTATAATTTCATCATTTATGTTTTAATTTCAATTCTTGGTTCAACTACAAAATCTAACCTTAAGTGAATTAAGTCAAATAGATTACTAGGTAGATGATTAGATAATAAGATATAGTTTGTTACGTATATTTTATTACATATAAGCAACACACATTGGAAACTAATGCCAATATTTCTCTACTCGTTTTGTCAAGCACAACACCTACCATTTTCATAGTTCAAGTATATAACACTGTAATAACTAAAAAATAAAAATATATAAAATAATTATAAATAATATGTCCAAACCAGTTACTTTAATTTAAAAAATGTACATGACATGTGTTTGTAATTATTATAATTTAACAGATTCCGGATGCTTACTGGACTTGCATAGCATTACAACCTAAACCACCTTTTAGTCACGTTAATTAGGTCAAGAACACATGTTAGTCAACCATAAATCCGAACTATAACAAATCACATTATCCATGCTACAATATTGTTTCAACGCTTAAGACTAAAATAGCAAGCTCGATAAAAGGTTTTCTGCAAATATACTTAACAAACCTGAAAAAAACTTCGACGATATTGCATGATTTCCTTATATAAAAAAGATTCCAAATTATCGAATTTGTTTAAAGCGAGAAAATTATTCAATCCAGATGTTGAGCCAAAGCGCAGAAGCCATGACAGATGATGCAACATAGAACCTCTAGTTAAAAATAACAAAACACTTTTAATTATGTTATATAAATATAATTTATAAGGTTTTGCATTATAGCATTGTGCTACAAATTTTATAATTTTAAAAATAATAATTTGTTTCTTAGAAACAAAATTAATATTTAGGGGAAGTAATTTCTGTTTATTCAATATAACGTATAGACTAAACATTGCCAGGAAAAGAAATGCTGGCTCAGAAAGAATTACCTGCACACGTTTCAGAAACACTGTAAATTGCTGTCATCCAGAGTTACTGGGCATAGAACATGATTTTCTTAACCGCTCAGAAAAAATTTGCCGATTACGAACCTACCAACATCAATCTGTTTTACTTCAAGTTTTTGTAGGCTAAAGCTGAGAACTGTTGCAGTTCGAGACAACGACTCAGGTAGTTGGGTATGTAGATAACATGACATTGGCTTTTAAGCCGGTGCCTACATGAACAAAATGGGCCTTATCTTACAGCTGAAACTATCTGACTGCTTTCCAATACCTACCATGTTTAAATTTCTAATGACTGTAATGTTAGCCCTATCACAAAAAATGAGCCCTGGCTAAGATTGCCAGCCTGCATTTCTGTGGTTAATGGATTTGTAAGAAATTCAGAGTTTGGAGATTCATAATGATATTCCAGAAGAAGTTGATATGACTATTTCGAAAGCACTCTTTTCAATGGGTTTCCTAATATTTTTGTAGAATATTACTTTTATTGAAAGAAATTCAAACCATGCTCAACATGAATAAATGTAATGATAAATTGCTGAATAAGAAAATAAAAGACATCCCAAAAATAAGCCCTAGCAAGTTTTTCAGAGCAAAAATTAACATGAAACTTATTTTCTTGTTTTTGGGTAAATTAGAGAGCTCTAGTAGAGAACAGAGGCAATTTACTTTTGTCTATCAATGGCCAGCTACAATATTTGAACTTACTGGCACCTTCCAATGCTTCATCATTGCTGCCATATCTGAAGCATGATATGTAACAATGTTAATATATGATCTGATGAAACATAACAGGCATAGAAAATATCTCATCGTTATCTCGTTCGTGCATTAATATAAATGGTCGATTTTCTGCTACATATAAGACATGAGGCATATTTTCCAGGCCCGTCCTGCACGTATATTGAAAATTTGTTTAACTAACACAACTTGGCATCACACACATCTAAAGTACTAATATCCAACAAAGTCAAATCATTCAAATTAAATTTTCTTATTGGATTTTGCAGCTGAGAAATGATAATGATCAGAATAACTTAAAACTTGACTAGCTTAAGATAGCTCAGACCGTTTGAAATTCAATTAGTGTTTATTAACCACAAGAAAGTTTAAAATATGTTTTGTTACGTTGCAGGAGACAATACAACGATTTGTATTATAATTCAATCGATCATACAACACAGTGTCACTTTTGCAGCCAAATAACATAAATTCAGTTGAAGTTAATTACATCTCAATTTAAATATCTTCTTTCCAACATATATATTACAATAAAAAGTTATTTATAAATAACCAAACATGTCAGGCCTTTGCATGCAATTCCATATGCTTCCTCAAAGTCTCAGCATTGGCATAACCTCTCGAGCAAATGCTGCAAACGAAGGGCTTCTCGCCGGTGTGGATGCGGGTGTGCTTCTTCAAGTGTTGGCTGAAAACAAACTTCTTTCCACAGAAGGAGCAAATGAATGGTTCCTCGCCGGTGTGGATCTTTTGATGGCGCTTCAATAGTTCGGGACGTGAAAACTGCTTTCCACACTTGCTGCACATGCATCTCTTCTCTCCAGTATGGATCCACATGTGGCGTTTCAAACCCTCCGAGCTGACCGAATGTCGATTGCATATGTAGCACTGGAATAATTGCTTCTCGACCGTGTCTCCGGACGATTCTTTCTTGTGGACAACTTCAATGTGATTTCGTAGCCTCTGGGAGGTCTTGCACAACTTGCCGCAATGTTCACAACAAAAGGTTACATCGTCTTGCTTGAATTCAGTCTCTACAAATATCACATGACATAAATAAGCCATCGAGTAAAATGTTACAAGCAGTTTGCCAACAAAAATCAAATAACAATACTTGAATTGAGTTCATTTTCAGTTTCTGACTCAATCTTGGGCTCTACTTTCACAGAAAACATGTGCCTTCTTGATGGACCAATCCCTATTAAATATAACATATGCCAAGGCTCTCATAACAGAATGAACATAGACCACAACTTTCATGAAAATATCATCAAAGCCCATATAAAACCCAAAAAACAACAACAAACCTGAAATATATTGCAGATCACTATCTTGTATTTTCAAAGGTTTTGGATTTTTAGAAACAAGGACAGGACTAGAATCATTTTTCCAAGTTCTACAAATCTCTATTTTTAGGAATTAATAAGTTAATTAATAAATTAATAATGCATCTTTTAATGTATGAATTAAATAAATCATAACAAACACGATTAAAGCACCAAATTTAAACAACCAAATTAACAGATGTTTCAATGCATTACAATATCCACCTTGGTTTTGATATTCAAAATCTAACGCAAGCAACTGTAAAATGTTTGGCTAACACGATTCAAATAAAACCACTTGGTTAAATCAAATATAAATATGACAGTCCTTGTCACTTATTGAGAACATTAAGCGGCTTTAAAAATTTTTATGCAGCGAGAATCGTACATAAACCTTTTATAACATTTTTTAAAGAATTTTTTACAATATCAAAAACCTAAAACAAAAGTGTGTACATAAAATAAATAATCTACTAATACACTAGACCGCATATTGACGCAAACGTTTGTCTAACGCTGAATATAGATCAAATTTAATTTCCAAAGCGTCCCAAATTAATTTATTAATAAAATACTTTTCAAATAAGTAGCAAATTACCAATTTTTACATCCATTTTCGATTTTCTTCTAGGGAAGCAAAAACGGCTACAAACATTAAATGTAGCGGAAGTAACTTCTCAAGACGACATAGAACTTTAGACAAATTGATCAATTGTCTCTTAATTTTGGATAAGGCTAACAAAAGGTCAAAATCGACATAATGCTTCAACTCTTTAATTTCACAGGTCTAAGATATCTGAAAGTTATTTACAATTGAATCCACCTTTTTGAAAAAATGGGAATGTGTGCATGTCGTAAATTGAATTTTTTCGTGATACTCATTCATAATCAAAATTGCTTTTAACCATTGATAAAAATATTTAATAGAGTCATTTAATATTTAGTTGTATTAATGATTTAAAAAATCAATATAATGCTTAGGCAGATTTGGCTTATGCTAAATGGGAGCGCTTAAAATCTTATCCAGTTAAAGTTTAGTTTTTAAAACGACACATTAATTTTTGTTTTAATTAATAAATTTTATTTAAAATATAAATTACATTTGCACCAATATTTTACTTTGATTGAATTAACTAGAAAGTTATATCATGAAATTAACTAAACAAGTTGTCAATTTATAAAAATAAAATTAGTATTTTTTAATTTTAGTTGGGTTATCCGTATCTCAAATTCTTTATCAGGTTATAAGCAAATGGCTAAAACTGTCACCAAAATTTAACTTAAAAAATTAATACTTAGTGTAAAGATTAATTTGCAAAATAATATTTACCAATTTTTTTACGACAATATTATCTGAAAGTTAAATCACAATTACATTGATAAAATAATCCTGTAGCTGTTTAGTTTTTTGCAATCCTTATTTATCGTTTCGCAGCGGTCGACTAGTCTGGTGTGATCTATCTGTTAAGTAGCAATGTTTTCTCGTCTAAATAGTGCTTTAAGGATTGGAAGTATTTTTAGAGAAAGAAATAATTTGTTGCGACCTAATGAAAACAAATTCATCCAGCCTCTTGCGGGGTTAAAGCGTCATCTCCATTCGTACTCGACATCAGATGGCACGGAGACTGATGTTCTTTACAAAGCCGTCGACATCGAATTAAAAGGGCATGATTTGGCAGTGATGACTAGTTACGAAAATTTTCTCTCCGAAGCAGCAAAGGAGTTGGATATTATAATATCCGCAAACTTTTCACCTCCTCAAGAAAAGAAACTTTGGACTTTACTGAAATCAGCTCATGTCCACAAAAAACATCGAGTGCAGTATGAAACAAGAACCAACTTCAGGGTCATCAAGCTGAAGCATTTGACAGGTTCCACGGCAGATACTTTTCTGGAATACATCCAACGTAATCTTCCAGAGGGAATGGCCATGAAAGTGACAAGGCATGCCATCGAAGCCCTTCCAAAACATTTGCTTTAAAATTTATTGTCATTAACATTTTCTTGCATATGACGCTTCATTCATGAATTGAAATGTGTGAAGATGAATGATTTTGTTCTGATATCATTTTATATTGGTAAGTATATATACTTGCAAATGTATAAGATGAAAAGGATTTGTACAACCATCTGAGCTGCACTGAGGCATAAGGAACATACAAGGAATATCCAATTGGATTTTAATCCTCAAAGAAATGAAAATCAGACTTACTACTGAGTTCAGTCTTAAGAACAATTTGAACTTTAGTTATTATACCCTTTTTTTTAACATAATTTGGTCTGTTTTCATTTTAATTTGAGGTTTAGTTATGTAAATTTGTGAATATTTTTGAAGCAATACTTTAAAAGATTGCAAAATATGAGTGCTTGCAGATGAATGAAAAACAGTTAATGTATGTAGCAACAATCTCTGCAAAGCGTGTTTAAAAATAATAATGTGTTATGTTTGAGCAATGAAGTAATTTAATCACAATAGCTGTTAAATCTTCTGAGATCAACACCTCAACTCTTTCACAGCATTTCTGTCATTTCCTCGACCAGTTCCCTTTTGTTGCATTCTGGAATTTTGCTCACTTGTCTGGGATTGTTTAAGAAGAATGTAAAACTTTTGAACCAAGTTTCGTAGCAGGTGAAGTTGAGTGCTTTCCTGTTGACCTCTTCAACTCTGCAGATCGCCATGAAGTCTTGGTTTGTAGTAATAAAAATACTAGACGGTAAGGATTGGAGAAGAAGGCCTCTGAGATGGTGTTTGATTTCTGCTCGAAGTTTTCAGCTGTGATGTCGATGCGTCGCTGAAGCTCAGACCTCTCTTAATGTTTAGGTGGTAGAAAAGTGCAAAGTCGATATTGTTCACAAGGTCTGGACGTCTCAGAAACTTGCTGAACTTATCCTTTAGTGATGAGGTTTGTTTGAAGATTTCTATTACACCCAAGTTGCTTTTCTTGTTTTGGGCAGTCTTCTGAAGATATGCACCATAAATAAAAATCGTTAGTTTTCTCGTAGAAGTCGATATTCATACGAACCCATTTGCGAATGATGCAAAGCAGTTTATTCCAGGGCATATTTCAGAAACAAAACATAATCGCTTTAAAGCCGTTGTTTACAACAATTCTTGATTTCTTTGAAATGAGGTCTGTAGATATGCGCTGAGTTATTTTTAGAAATACAACTTTGGCAAATATGTGCTTCCGACGGCATTATTTAACCATAGAAATGAAGTAAGTTTTCAAGTACCTACACCTTTGATCAATTATTATAAGCTAGTAAACTAACATAAATATTACAATTTTAAGTTACTTCAGACCTCCAAAAACAGTTCCAATGAAAAGCTCGTTTTACTGATTTTACATTCCGACAACATTTTCAAATACGCCTAACTTTCGAATGTGGCTCCTTGCCTTGATGATTTCCACAATTATATTAATATTAATTAGTAATATTATAATGCCATATTATATCGATGATGAAGATTGAAAAAAGAATAATATTCGTATATGTCATGCAAATTGGACGAATGAGTTAATTGCAACAATTGTTTGCATCGTGTTCGAAACCCAGCCTGCAATGCCAATGGTGTTTATTATTTGTTCTACATGCCATGCCTTTCATCCAATTTAATTATTTACATATAAAAAACTTTAATTGTTAAGCAATTACGTTATTTTTATGTTTGAATTCAGATTTTCAGCCTTGAACTGTTGTTCATTTATTCATTATATTAATTCACAATTATATTCAAAAATAAGTAATAATATTAAATCACAATTCTTGTAAGTAATAATATTAATTCAAAATTCATATAAATAATTACATTATATTCACATAACAACTCAAGTTAACTTGTTCGCAATTTGCACGATGTAAGTCACAAATGTCCTTAAATTGATAGAATTTCAAACTTATAATTCTTTTCACGGACCCTTATTGCCAAACCTTTACAAATCATTAAACAGCCGACAGTAAATTATGTTTTGAAAGATCGAAGTTATTTCAGATCCTAATGACCTTTTGACTTTAATTCGATCATTATTCCAGGTTATTGTGAGATATTCGTAAATGAAAATATTTTCGTCAAAACCCCCATCTTGTTTAACCGTAAATATCTTTAACCTTCAGGAAATCCAAACGTTTATTTGTAGAGGTCCCTCGATGTACGAAGTCCAAAGAGAGTTTGTTGAATCATTCAACTTGAATGCCAATAAGGTCAGTAATCATTATGTCAGCAATGACAAGACTCAACACCTTCTTTTGGCAAACATTGGAACATCCAAGACATACTTTATCACTCCAAACAGGAATACGCCAATCAAAGACTCTCTTGTGTCTTTAACTGGGTTAACCCAGTCAAAACTTTTTGCCCAGATGATCCTTCTGACGTAAGACTCAGGTGAACAACAACCACCCTAACAACAACAATGACGACGACGACAACAAGAATAATAATAATAATAATAACAATAATAATAATAATATAAAATAGCAATAATAATAATCATCATCATCATTTCTTCTCAAATAAAAAAAATATTATGAAAACTAAATTCTTGTAATAATCGTGTAGTGATAATTATTCAGAAGTCTTGAATAATCTGACGCTGGTGTTGTTGTAATGCGTCGTAATGTTTGCGAAGGTGCCTGGGGCTTAAAAAGGAGTCTTTTGAGATGATTTCGAGTACAGCTTTTTGTCATTTTTGTCTGAATTTATTTCGTTAAAAACTAGAATAACTTTTTTGGTGAAGCCTTGAAATTTCGAGATTTCTTTTTTAAACTTTAAAAATATTATTGCCTTCGAAATAAACAAAAATAGAGACAAGTAAATGAAATAAAATGGAAATTTAGAGGAAGCTAAATTATAAAACGAAATTGTTTCAAAGTTTCAGATTCATCTGAAATGTTTTCATGACCGAGTAAACGAGATCCTTAAATTTCATAAAACATAAATTCTCCCCTAACAATTCTTTTCAAAAAGACTCTAATATCAAAATGATCCGCTGTATAGAGAGTCAAAACTAATTGTCTGTTGACATACAACGTACCTTAAGAAACCTGTTACGAAAATAATATTCGAGACTATTATTGCTATTCTGTCTCAAACCAGAGAAAATCGAAACGTCATTTTGCTTTCCATCAATTTTGTGCTTTATTTTCCCAACAACCAACAAAAGAAGATCCCCACTAATCCTACAAGAATCAATAACATGGCTCGTTTTTATACCGCCTTTAATTCGCATCGTATTGCACTGGGAGTAAATTAATAAATATATTATTTGGCTGTTAAATACACATTATTGAATAAGTTCATCACTGTAATCATATGCATATTATAACATCATCCCAAGTTCGATTGCAGTTCATGCATGTCATTTTTGAACCACTTTCAAATGTTGAGGAATGAAACACAATTTTTTGTCTGTAAAAAGTGAATTTTTTTCTTAATCGAAAGTTGCACAATCATCATCCTCATTTCAAGAACCAACTGAAACTTCAAAAAACAATATATAATAATGTGGATGCCTTCAATTATCTGTCGGTTGCGCAACGACATGTCAGAATGCAATCACAAGATATTTTGTGCTTCAATCAAATCAATTGCTTATCAACAAAGCTTCTGAAATGAAGTAATTTCATTTAATTGATTTACTTGCATCACAACACAACATTTATCGCATAATTTAATTGAGTCAGATTACAATACATCGTTTATTACTTAATTTGAAGACATCGACAATCGATTCGATACTTCTGATATTTCTCAACATTCGTTAGAGGTCTGGTCTTACATATTCATAGAGAACTATTAATTGCACCAACAAGGACAGTCTGTTTATTTTTATTTTCAATGTAGACCTCTTTTTATTATCGTCATTGCCTCATATTGTCGACCTCTTTCATCAGCATATCACAGGTGAGACTCTCACGAACTCGCAGTCCTTGAGGCGAAACAGACGCTGACGTGAGATGAGTTTGCTCAGAATCAGGATTGCAGGACTGCGCTGTTTTAAAACGAGAATCTGACGAGGACAAAGAACCGCCAATAGTGCTGACGTCTGCCGAATTTCTGCCATCATCTCCAACCTTGGCGAGTGTGCGATGAAAGCAAACAACGGCGTCCGAATGACCTTTTAAACTTTGTAAACTTTTTAATTTCTCCTTAAAAATGCTTTCGTGAACGTGGGATTTTTAGGACTCATTTCGAAACAAGCGCATCCTTTGTTGTCGTCGAAGACATTTTCAACTGCTATAATTCACTCTATGCTAATTCACCTCATGATGTTGATGATGACGGTACCACTACTACTACTAATCATAATTCATTTGGCGTAAATGGTTTGTCCTCAAGGAGCTCCTCAAGTTAGGCAAATAAATTTGCATAAAAAATAGGTTAACGATCTTAACCGAGCATCGATGAAGAACCACATCACCCCCAACTGAAGAACTTAAAAATGCTTCAAGGCCTCCTCCTGCTATTTTTGTTTTCCTATGATTATGCAAATGAGTTGCAGCGTGGAATCAACATTCTGCAATCTGAACCTCAACGAGTAAGGAAGACTGGCACAATTCTCTGAAAATGTCGTTTATTTTCATTTCAACGAAGACTGAAATTCGCTTGAAGCGTTTTCCTTTCAACACTTGCTCCTTATCAGCACAAGTCCTGGCGTCCAATCAGAAACTAGGTCAGAGCCTTTTCGAAAGCAAAGCTAATCGTCTCATTGGACGGCTTAAAATAGTTTCTTAAATCCGATTGGCTGTAGGTGACGTAGCAATAATAAACATAAACACAGAGGTATGGTTTTAAAGGCTCGACTATCAGCTGGGAGCGGGATAGCAGTTAATTGAAGTTTTCATTGAAAATGCGTTGCAGTCTTTTGTGAGGAACATTTGAACAAATAAATAAATAAATAAATAAATATTTGTGAGGAACATTTCAACAGGTTGGTCAGTCTTAGCTGCTTCCTCTGGTTTTATTTCAATACCTAGATATGGTCTTAAGGAGGATTTACGTCGATAACTTTAATTTGGGCTCCAGAAACTTTTTTTACGCGATCGTTCATGGGTTATATTAATTAAGTCATTTCTGATGGAGCATTTGCTGGATGTAAACTTATTTTAATGTTCCTATTGATTAATTAACAAGTAGATGGTATCTAATAATTTAAGAAATAGATAGTATATAATAATATATAATGCAAAAATAGATGTGACGTTACAAAAGGACGATGACTTAAGCTATTTGCATTTAACTATGGATAGAAATTGCTGAGACTCTAAGAGATAATTATCCATTCACCCATTCATTCGTTCGCTCATTCATTCATTCATTCGTTTATTCGTTCACTCGTTCACTCGTCCATTCATTCATTCATCCATTCATTCGTTCGTTCGTTCATTCCGAGAATTGCGTGTGAAGAAATTACGTCCAATTCTACTTGTTGATGCGCAGAATGTAAAATGACGTTTCATTCTTGGAAGTTGTAATCACAAGTGTTGTTGTTGTTCTTCTTCTTCTTAAAAACTTTCATCGTGTTTTTAAGGGCGCGACGAAAAATTATAAATTGATGTTTTCGAGCCCTCAGAATCTTCCGGATACTAAGAATAGCTCATCCTTAAAATAAAATAAAATAAAATAAAATAAAATAAATAAATAAAGTCAACACTAGTGAATGTGTTCGGAGGATTTACGTATCAATTTTGAGACGCAAATTGGCGCATTAAAAGCTCGCAATTTGTACTGCGTTTGGACATTCATTCTCGTAACGCAGTTTAAGTTCTCTGCGGACAAATTGCGTTGCGTGCTAGCGCCTCCTCGAATGTGAAACTAAAATTTGTTTTCCTTTGTGGCTTTCAGAGCTGCTGAAGAATATTTGCAAGAATGAAGCGAAGTACATCCATTACATTCCCAGAGGTCAGTCCGCACTCGATTACGCCTTACAGCGATGCCACGAAATGCAAGCCATTCGGACCTCGGGTCAAACGTCCTATGAATGCCTTCATGGTTTGGTCTCAGATAGAAAGAAAAAAACTGACGGAATTAGATCCGGGGCTTCACAACGCCGAGATAAGCAAGCGACTCGGTCGAATGTGGAGGATGTTGAGCGAGGAGGAGAGACTTCCCTACATCGACGAAGCCGAAAGATTGCGTCAGTTCCACCTGCTCGAGTATCCAGAATACAAGTACAGGCCTCAGAAGAAGAAGAACAAGAAGGACAAACAATCGCCAAAGAAAAGGAGCAAAACTTCTGCCAAGAAACCCGCCAAAAACAAAAGCTCGAGGATTAAAAATTCAAAGAGGAAGGTCGCTTTGGTCGAGGTGGTGCAAAAGAAGACGAAGGTGACACCTTCGAGCCTTGACGAGCGACAGGTGAATGTGTTCGATCCCATCCTTCCGGACTCCTTCTCCGACGTGGAAGAGGAGTTGGTGTTGCTGGGGGACTTTCCAAACTTCCAGTCGCCCCCTCCGAGCAGCAACACCCCCTTCAGTCTTTCAACTCCTCCAGAAACAATCGAACGATCCACCTTCGACGACAGCCTTCCATCGTCTGCCTCTTCATCGAACGATGACATTTTCACATTCGAACCCATCAACTTAAAGTCGCTGAATTATCTGCAGGAAGTGGAGCAGACGGAGGATCAGTGCTTCGACCCGATGTCATTGGAGAACCTCAGGTCGTTCGACTTGACCCCCTCCGTGTCTGATTCTGACGCCGACCACCGCCTCGACAACCGCAGCACGACCATGTCGCTCTGCGACGAGGAATTCCTGACGAGCGACATGCACTGGCTCGACGATTGCCTGGGTCTTCAGCCTCTCATCTGATACTACGGGTGTACTGCGGTGTACTACGGGTGTACTACAGGTGTAGTACAGGTGTACTACGGGAGAACCAGAGGTTTACCGACGGACGCATGCAAGAAGGGATTGGTGTTAATATTTGAAATCAGGGACCATTTGTATTTTTTTAAGAATATATATCGGACAGTTGCTGCACTTCAATTAAGCAATGTGGTGGCATGAAGTCATTATTTTCGCTCGTTATTTTTTTGTTTCTTCGTTTCAACGAGCCATAATTTTTGGTTTGTAAATGGACACAGGAAATAAATATAAATATAAATATAATTATGAATATAAATATAGTCTGTCACGTCATCACAGTCGATAAATCTCTTTGGATTGAAAAGTTCATATTTTCAAAACCTGTGATAACAAGCGACTCATCTTGTATTTTCAACCCTTGTGATATTTTTCAGCATCCACGCATTGTTTCGTGAGGACAATGAATCATCATCATCATCATCATCGTCGTCGTCGTCGTCGTCGTCATGAACACTGTCGACTTCATCATTTTTGTTGTAATTGGGGATTTGAGTTTGTTGCCACTCTTTGTTGGTACATATCTTGATAATGATGGTGGTGGTGCTGATGATGATGATAATAGTAATGACGATGCTGGGGGTGTTGATGACGACTGCGATTGTGAGATGAGCTCATTCAGCTGCCTTTGTTTCTTTCGAGGCGCTGCGCACTGACAGATGCACGTTAGACAATGTGAGTTCGTGTGCACGTGAGTGTGTGTGTGTGTGTGTATACGAGGACGAATGCATGTGTTTTCAAATGCGCGTGTTGGGTCAGTGGTGCGCCAATGGTCGTAAACTTCATAACTCAGGTACTAACAGTGATTGATCCTAGCGCCGTTCACCACTTTAAGCGCCCCATCGTGGTTGAAGCCCCATTCGACCACGTCCCATGTAAGATTATCATCATCATCATCATCATGGTCTGCATTCGACCACGTCCCATGTAAGATTATCATCATCATCATCATGGTCTGCATTCGACCACGTCCCATGTAAGATTATCATCATCATCATCAGGGTCTGCATTCGAAGACTCCAAAGATTATCTCTTTCATTGTTACATTCAGGCTATTAGCATATTAAATGGCGATTGTTTTTCAATCTGTGTTAAGAACTCTGTCGAAGAACATTCAACTGTTTAATATTCATTTCAAATGTTTAATAATATCACTTCAACTGTTTAATATTCATTTCAACTGTTTAATATTAATTCAACTGTTTAATATTCATTTCAACGGTTTAATATTCATTTCAACTGTTTAATATTCATTTCAACTGTTTAATATTAATTCGACTGTTTAATATTCATTTCAACTGGCGTGACTTTTATTTGCTAAAAATAAACCGAACTTAAAACATTTCCTTGTCTTGTTGTCGATTCCCTCAAGGCCTTAAACTTGCATTTTGCCGCTAAAAATAGAAAGACAGTTTAAAAGGGGAAAGTTGTTTTTAAGGATGAAATAAATCTTTAAGGAGATAAATTCATTCAATTGGTTCTGGCGTCGTAAATACGAAGCTGCTCAGTTTATCGATGAGATTGTTTCTAATCAATGAGGTCATTAGGTTTGTTTACACTGGTTGAGCCCAGGGTTTTATGGTCGTGAATAATTAGCTTGAGAGAGTGTCTTCTAATTGTGGATTACGAAGGCTTCTGAAGCTGCAAAGATATCGGTTTGTTGATAAAAAAAAAGTTATCTAATTACCAAACAAATTATCTTCACAGACCCTCAGATTACGTTCTATTTGATTAGCGAAGTCCAACGCCTGGTAAAATTCTGCTGCTTTGAACTCATCCCTTGAAATACGTGCACGAAATATACTTTCACGTTCAAACAACTCGGCAAACCTCAGCTGAATTCTACAGTTTTGGTGACGTTTCAAAATATTACGTCATTTTATTTCTTCTTGTCAAACAAACACAGCTTTCTGATGGACTCGTGTGGAGATTTTGATGACGTAATTGTTCTCTTTTTTGTTCCTTTTCATTTCTTCAATCAATCATCCGTCTGTTATTATTCCATGGCTGAGAATAGATCCATTAATTGGAGCTAATAGTTCTTACAAGTCTGTTGAGAGAGCTTCTATTAGTATTAAATTAGTCTAAATTAAAGTAGTAAATTAGTGGTACTATTATTAGTACTGAATTACTATTATTGTCCTCGTTAATATTGATGATGTTATTCTATTAAGCGCTTGCGTAAGATGGATTCAGTGGTGTAAATTGAGCTGAGTGGAGATTCATTTAGCGCACATTCACTCCCGAGTAATCACTCGAAATGGATAATATATATAAATACCACTAATAATAATCATTGTATATTATAATTATAGTAATGTAATAATTGTCATTATAATGAGTAATAATAAGTATAATAGTATAATATGATAATAATAATACCCAATATGTATTATTAATATTGGGTATAATAATAATACTACTAATAATAATTAATTACCATAATAAACAACATCAGTATTAATAACATAAATAATAAATAATAATTAATAATAATTAATAATAATGGTCTCAGTCTGCTGCTAACTGTAGACTCGAAAAAATCCCGAGCAGACTCATCATGATGCATGACTCATGCATGGAGTTGATGCTGATTCACTACTTCGAGATGAGGAGACTAATATCTCATCCAACGATCACAAACCAGGGTTCCCAACAATTCCCATCATTATCAACATCATCCTAATCATCATCGCCATCATCGTCGTCATCATCATCATCATCATCATCATCATCATCATCATCATCATCATCATCATCATCGTCATCATCATCATCATCATCATCATCATCATCATCATCCATCATCATCATCATCATCATCATCATCATCATCATCATCATCATCATCATCATCATCAATCATCATCATCATCATCATCATCCATCATCATCATCATCATCATCATCATCATCATCATCATCATCATCATCATCATCATCATCATCATCATCATCATCATCATCATCATCATCATCATCATCATCATCATCATCATCATCATCATCATCATCATCATCATCATCATCATCATCATCATCATCACCGTCGTCTTCTTTCATTGCCCGTGGCGTGTTCAATTGAGTTCCAAATATAGCATCCGAATAGATGGATAAATTTCAATCTGAGTGGAACTCTCATCGTATTGAATTATCGAGGTTGATCGAATCATTTGCGGAATTTTTCGCGCGAAAACCGCCCAGACTTTGGAGGAAATGCTGTTCTAAGTTTCGTTCGAGGCTCGCGTTGGATCTCGACAGACAGGTTCGTTTGTTTAACGAGTAAACTCGATAAGGCAAACACTGCATCATCCACCTTGTTGCTCACGATTTCATCTTTTCAACTTTCCAGTTCCACTCGCTTTGATGACGCAGCCTCCTCACAATTAGGTCGTGATATTATAATTAGGCCATAATAAATATTATAATTAGGTCACAAGAGATATCTGCGCACTCGAATCGTTCAAGAGTTTAAAAACGTCTGGCCTTTGAAATCCAATGAAAGGATACCATTACAAGCATTGAGAGATGGTGGCTGATCAAAAGTGAGAGGAGAAGGGAGTTTTGAAGAGAGATTTGAAAATCCTTTTGAGTCTGCAAAATGAATCTTCCTGCTCGACGCACACAACCAGGGTTACGAGCTGTCTTTTGCAATTCTTTGTCTTTTATAATTCTTTGTCTCTTATGATTCTTTGTTGCTCTTCTCTTGACGCCATCTCGGCAGAGATCTGAAGTTCTGCAACAAATAGTAGTCTACAAATTGACGTGATTAATGTTCAATATGCTTAGTGATCAGTGCTGCGACTGATTTTTTATTGTTGTTGTTGTTGTTATTTTATATTTATTGCTTTTATGTTGTTGTTGTTGTTGTTGTTGTTGTTGTCGTTGCTACGTTAATTAGAAACCAATGAATGTGTTCCTAGTTACGAAGTATTTCAAGGAAATTGATTTCAATGGCAGCCATGTTTGTTGATGTTTCAGTCAAACACGTGCGACACTTTCGCGATCTGAAATTCTCCGAAGCACCTGTCGATCACCTGTTTGCGTTGAAACTTCTGAGGAAGAAATTAAAAAGCAGGGTGCGATTAATTTCAGACATCTTAGGATGAATTCCTCTCTCGCTAATTAATTATTAATTAACGAGGTCATTCGTTTCTAGAACAAGTGATTAACTCCTCCCACCTGAGAAGGAACAGGTGGATGAAATTCTGACCTGCTTTTAGAGCTATTCGGGGTGACCTGATTCAAAGTAGTTGACCCGAATTTAAAGTTACATGGGTTGACCCAATTTCCTTGTTGAAATTATTTGGGGCGACCTGAATGGCAGAGAACTATGGATGGAGATTGTGGAGGGAAGGGGCTGGAAATAAATGACGAAGAGTCATGCTGAGCAAACATCAACTCAGTCCTAGGCGCCGCCGAACAATGGAGCCGGTATGATGTTCTCTTGAAGAGAGTCAACGGGTATTCCCGCAGATCTATTAATAAACACAAGATAAGCCTTAAGGCTAGATTCGTGAAATTTCTCTGAAAAGGGAACCTGGGCATTTTAATGCGTTGTCAATTACGTCTGCAAAAGATTACAATTACGCGCCAATAAATTAGAGTCGATTATACAAAGCGATTGTAATTTGTAGATTACAATTGTTTTGCGTAATTTACAATTATTCATAATCGCATAATTTACAGATTACGCTCGCATCGATGTGATCAGGTAATGCGTCTGTCTGGGTTAATCTAATGGACCGAGTAAGATTCTCATTCATTGCAGAGAGCGGTGTTGCCTCTCAAAGTTGCCGCTTGAATTTCCTAATTTCTTGAATCCATAACACTAATTCTACAAACAACACTAATTCTAAAAACAACACTAACAAGGCCAGATGGAAATGTCAGGAAA
>JAJTWR010000326.1:65000-122500 GCA_021613335.1 Whitmania pigra
ATTATTATTATTATTATTATTATTATTATTATTATTATTATTATTATTATTATTATTATTATTATTATTATTATTATTATTATTATTATTATTATTATTATTATTATTATTATTATTATTATTATTATTATTACTATTATTATTATTATCATTTTAATGTTAATATTAGTAATAGTAACGATATTTAATATTATTGTAATAATAACAATAATAATATTAATAATAATAATTGATCAGTTGTTTAGTTACCGACGTTTTGTAATTATAATGAATGCATTAACTACAATAATTATTATTAATTTTATTATTATCACCATTGTTGTCGTCATCGTCTTCATTAATGATGTTATTAACGAGGGCATCCGTTAGAGCAGATGTGTTATGGTGAAGGAGGTAAGATAGGTTGGATTGTATATCGAGTCCGAGACAATAATTAATTACAAATACATTAATGGTCATAATAATAACAGCTTGTGTTATTATTAATAATAATCATTACGGTTATTTATTATATTTATTGCAGCATTGCTGCGAAGTGAATATATCAATTACACACCATCTTAATAACCCTTTAATCTATGCCAGAGGAATATAATCATGAGCGAGAGATTCTGTCTGCGATTTAAGATTCGTGTCTTGACACATCGAAACTGCCGACTGAAATTAAATCGAGTTTGCCTTTTAAATGAGCAATAAATTCTAATTTATGAAACTAATTTCCATTCAAACAAACACGGACGGAGGTTAAAAGTGAGTAGCCATGTTGATTCCTTCGTGCTTCGTGACGACGCCGAGGCAGTCCGATTATTCGTTTGCAAATATTTGATCAGTTAAGGCAATTTCTCAATTCGCTTTTCTTGTTTGATTAATGACTTGCTCGTCCAACCAGCGACAGACATTCATCCCATTCCCTAACTAGAAAGAGTTCTAGTGGCTCTTCTAAGACTCTCCAATTCCCAAATAGCTTCCCACAATTTGAAGGCGACAAACAACTGCGTCCCTTCGAAAACTTAGAGATGCGTGAGTTTGTTTTCTTCAGAAACGAAATCATCTCTTGCAGGCTTAATTACTCGTGTGATACTTTCAACCTTGTATTCGCAACAACACACGATTATTGCATCAGTAAGAATTTTTTTTATCGCAGGAAAGATATCAATTTTCGCCATTATTTACACTATTTCAAACAATGCCAATGGGTGCATTCACGCGCGTGAAGAGTGGTATTAATTCACTGACATCTGAAGTCGTTTGTGCCTTCAGAAGAACCGATTGAACTGACAGTTCAAAAGTTCCAGATCTCAGAGGTCAACAAGAACACCATCCTCCAAGGCCATTTCCTACTACAAATCCCTAACTTCGTCGACATAAAGAATCGTAAAACTGACTCCCCTGGCAGAAATCCACTTTCTAAGTTCGCACATAAATCTAGGGGGAACAAACCTCTTTCTACCCGAACTCCCTTTCCCATACGTTTTTAATCTCCTTAACTTCGACTTATCAAATCTCAATATTCGAGAGTTTTCTCCCACTCTCGAGTTGACAGATGGGCGGCCATTTCGGCGAGTGACGTAAAGATTTGATAAGGAGTCGAGCGCATTCGGCTGTCCTTCATGTGAACTAATTGGACATTTCTTTCGGAGATAAGAATTTAATTGTTCCATATCAGTTCACTACCAGGTTAATCTTTTCAGGTCACCATCAAAGCAAGTTGATGTTTAATTGCTGCCGACGACGGAGGCATTAAATCCTAACATTTGCTCTTAATGCTCATCATTTTAAACCGAACTCCGGTGTCGTGATAAATTTCCTGACATCTATATGAACGCGTTTGAGTCTTATAGAGGAGAGAAACTCGAAGAATGTTTAAATCGAATACTTATTTCAAATAATATTTAATATTAATGAAACGAATTAATAAATTTTTTTTGTTCGACCCAGAATCTAAATTCCGGCGATATCGAGCATTGGCGAACGAGATTCCGTGGGGTTGCCAGGACGGTGTCCAGTTACTTAATGGAATCTGAACGAGAATATCCAATTAAAATTCCACATGCCGCGGAACCGACTCGGTCATTGAGAGATTCCCATGACACCAAAGTAATTGCTACAGTAACGCGTATGAAACAAAAAGCACTGCAGATGATTATGCACGTGTTACAACATCGGCGAAAGGTATTCGAGATTGTGCTGAACACTTGTTGCCAGAAGAGTGACTGAATGAGGCCCACTGACCTCAAATCTTCTGGAACATCAAAACAGGTCAATTCCATCAACGAGTGAGCATTTCAAAATATAAACACGTAACTAAAGATAAAGTTGAAATCAGACAAGAATGACCGACACCGGATGCGTTTGTCAATTTTAAGAGATTGAAGTGGAGCGTTAGACAGATTCATGGCCTCTTGAAGAAGTACATGTCGTTGTTATCGTAACCAGTCACTGCAAAAACTGAACTTGATGACCCAATGAACTTTGCCCCTTGAATAAGCATGTCGGCAACTTCAACGTTTGCGACGTGTTCCACCTGAATCAAAATAATTATATTTTATTAAATTAATCGCTAATTCAAAAACAAATATAGATTTAATAACGTGTTCAAAAATAGTTTTGTTCCAAACCTTCGATAGGTCAGCACTCAGCTTCCACAACCTCACAAAAGTGTCCTCTCCAGCAGACATCAACTGAAAGATTAAGAAGACTTTTGCAAATTGAAGAGAAAAATATATGAACAATTGGCTAAAAGTGAAATGAGGTTTTAAATTTCACATTGGCATTTTCTCAAAGTCTGTTTCCAATATAATTCTGACATCTGATTAAAGTGCAATGTTTATTTTATTATTCTTTGCAGTATTTAATTATTTTATTATATATTGTTAATAATTGCTTTTTTGAGTTACTATCCATATAATAACTGTCTCATAATACCCAAAATATATTGATTTTTTGCAAGATAAATGAAACATAGCAAATTGACCAAATCAGGTGAGTTTTAACAATTTATCTCAATTGAACTGCTTTATTGATGTTTATGTTTTAGGTGGCACATATTCCATAGAATTTTGAAGAGAATTTTTGGGAAAAGTTAAATTTAAGAGCTTTGGTCAGCAATGCATTCTACAAATAAAATGTTAATCTCAAAATATTTGGAATGAGACAAAATTCTTGTTTTCTACCTTTGTATTATTTTCTTTAAAAAATGAGAAAAGTTGGAGAATAATATAGTAAAATTAAATTATTCAAAGATTTTTGAAAATGCAATCAAATAATTAGATAATGATTAGCATGATTAATCAGTTTAAATGTTTAAATAATAACACTTCAACCTTCATTTAACATGTTCACTCCTATAAATGAATGGTTTAAGTGGGGTGCAGTAATTGACAACTGCTATAATGTTTATTTAAATAAAAAATAACTTATAAATTAATCAATAATCAATAAACATTATTCAATGCTGTGTTACAGTAATTAATATGTATTATTTTTTTCTGTGACATGGATATATTTAATAAGCATTTATAATTGAAGTGCATCCTCTACAAATAATCCACAAATCATAACAACTGATTGATATTTTGCTTTTCCATAATTTAAATGAAATGAAAGCACCAAGTCATGGAATCCATAAATCAGTTCATCATCTGTTTTGGTTAGCCAGACCTATATTTAAACTAATTTTCTTCCAGTATCTTCAAAATAAATATGGGCATTTAACAAGAGATTGAATAAAACAAAAATATTTGCATTTAAAAATCATAAAAAGAATGGAATTTGTTGCGAGGTTGATTTGTCATGAGTGATGGATCAAGAAAACTCAGGGGGGAGATCAGTACTTGAATGCAAACACTAAGCAAGAACTTTCTCATTGATTTCCAATGCAAATACGTTTCCAAACAAATACTTTACTGACTTCGTTTACGACGTACGGCCAAGTTTAAAATAATTTTCATTTTGAGAGTAAACGTGATCATACCAGGTTGTCCTCGCTAGACATGTCCATGCTGTTGATCCATCTGGCATGTGCCACCACTTCGCACAACAAAATTCCACTTTCCAAGTTGTACAGGTGGACGTGACCGGAACCGTACGAAGCAACGATCCTGTTTGTGCGACACACCAGAGAAGTGCACGTGTAGCTGGAACGCAATTTACGAATAAATAAATTTGATAATAAATAAATTAATTTAAGGGTAAAATATAAAAATTTAATAGGAGTTGATTTTGTAATACAAGGTTGGTTAGGATTTAGGCTATTACATCTTTGTAAATGGTGATGAGCTTGTGTTTAATAAGGATTAAAATTGTTATTAAAGAGCTGCTGTCATTATTTAAATTAAAACAACATTATTTAAATTTAACTTATGTCTTAATATTCACCTCTGCAGGAACATTTGAACATTGGTTTAAATTTGAAATATAATTAGTTTAGTTGCTTGTGTTCTTTTCATTTATAATTGAGGTCACACACAAAGAGAAATACACCCTATCAGATGCCCATTTTGGACACTTGATTACTGTATTTCATTTACTTAGATGGTATTTATGTGAAAAGAAAGAAATGCAATTCAAAGTTGAAGTTAATTATTTTAAACTATCTCTTAAAATTTATTTTTAACAATCTGTTCTATCATAAGTACTAATCCCAAGATGAACAAATTAGTAGTAATGCCTCAAAACAATTGGTTAAAGTACAGACGACTAAATTCTACACTTTAAAAACATTTTTAAATTCCACGATACCCAGATCCTGATATTTTGTACATCCTCTCAAGAATCAAATCTTCTGAAGACTTGAAAACAATAATGGCCCCAGAATCTGTTCCACACACAACATGTTCCATGTGTGACACCAGCTCCCATATTGCTTCACTTGTTACTGAAACGATCACTTAAATTGTGATTAATCAAATAATTTGTTCTGTGCCAGTGTAACACAGCTTTAAAAAAAATTTTCCAAATTTGTCTCTGCCGAGAAAATCTTGATAAGTGTCAGTCTTAAATAACGAAGATGTCGAAGCTTACAAATAGTTTCAATACCTGGAATTGTTTGAAGCAGTTTAAAAGAAGTTCTATGCCTTGGAACCTGGAAAACAAGGATTTCGCCAGAAGATGTTCCTGAATAGAAGGATATATGATGTCAATTCACCGAGTTTCATGAGATTTTCACGACTAACCGCAGCACAATTTGTCGAGATCAACGCAGCAGGCTCCCCTGCTATAGGTCTCTTTTGGTATAATTTTAAAAATTACTATTTACAAGAAATTAAAAACTGATTCCCAACAACCTGGTCCTTCACCAACATTGAGATGATGATAAAAGAGAAACAGACCACTCTCAGCATCAAAAACCTGTCAAATAAATTAAATTATAACCATTCAAAATGCCTAAAGTAATAAATATAATTTTTGTTACCAACTTGAATTCCATTTTCAGCTCCCAAAACTAGCAATAGTTTAGTCGCTGTTGGAACTAATTTGGCCTACAACAAGTAATGAAAACCAATTAATTTCAAGTATTGCCTAATCAATGCTTTATGTTAAAAATGTTTGCCTGGTAGACGATGCTGGGATAAATTCCGTCAGGGTTTTTACAAATAATTTCACGCTGGTTAACCGAGTGACCGTCGATGGCTGCACTGATTAGATTGACTTTGTGACCAGCAACTACTGCGTAATGAACTACTGAGCGACTCTCAACCATGTTAACGCTGAGATTATTTCCAACTGCTGAAGCACTGTGGTTCATCATGAAGGTTCTATCCTTCTCGTACATGCTTCTAGGTTCAAAGATTTCTTCTCAGACCAGGCAAACCTTGACGTCTTTCTTATTTTGAAAATGCAGAACCTCGTTACTAAGGAGATCAAAGTAGTTTTTCACTTGCAATATTATACAATATTATTTTATTTTGTCCAAGTTGTATTTGCAAACAATTAATCTAACCATTTAAAAGTCTATTACGTTATTATTTAATATGTTTATTAATCAATTAAATATAACCACAACATTCCAGAATATTTTACTCTTTAAAACATTTAGTTATTTACAGCCTTATAATCATTATTTGGTAAGAACTACTAATTATTATTTATAATTACTAATGAAGACCTGAAAATCGTTAGATGTCTCATTTGCAATTTAATACCTTCTTGCTTTACTTTTTGGCAGTTCAATGCAATGGCGTAACCAAACTTAAGCATTGACCAATTGTCAAATATGGTCAGTGAGCAGATTGTCCTTTGGACTGAAGGGGCAGGGAAAATTCGGAAAGATCGAATCTCAATATTAAATCATGCATTACTTAATTTTGGCCATTTTACGATATGACGAGAAAAGTTGATTCTTGACCCTTCTTGTGTGAACTTTTAAAATATTTACAGTTGTAATTGTTTCGTTTGTTGAATTTACATTTTCTTTTTCTTTCGATAGAGACACTTACGTGACGAAATTTACATTAGAGTTTACTTAAATGTTGTTCACAACGTTCCTTACACAATTAAAATATTTTTTATAAATAAATTATCACAAGGAGGGTCAATTGCCCCGGCTAAGAACTGTCTCCCCAGTTTAGTAATAGCAACGGTCCACTTAAATGGCGCCTTAAGCATAACGTCAGAGGAGCATTGATTCTTGCTTTAACTTGATGAGGTCGGTCTTCAGCTCATGCTTGAAGAGCTCGAGTTTCGGCTGGCTCCAAATGATGGAGGACAGGCTGTTCAAGTAGGCGGGAGAGGCCTAGGAGATGGCTTTATGAAGAACCCTCAAACTCTGACTGGCTATAGCTTCCTCCTTGACTTTATGCTAGAAAGCAAACGATCACCTCTCCAAATTGTGAGAGAGTTTGCCCCTCTGGAACAAGCTGAAATGACTTCCATGTATCTGAGGAGGCAGAAATAGAAAAAGAGTCATACGTGAAGAATAAAAGTGTTTCGGATGGCCCACCTGATAGCCCAAGTTATAGTGAAAGGGTGCTCTAAAGGGCGAAGTACATTTAGAAGGGCACGGTGATACTTTTATCACGGGATGTGGAAACATTAATGTTTCTTAGTTATAAGTATTTTGGGAACAGTAGGTCATTCCACAAAATTTTCCCAAGCGTTGGGCAAATTTATTTATTGCGATGGATTGTTATGAATTATTATTACTACCAGGCGTCGGTAGACGAGTGATTAAGGCTTTCGCTTTGGTGCATTAGGAGTTAAAATCCCAGCCGCTCGCAAGAATTTCTATGACTAATACCTGATGATTTTATTCCACCAAATGATAGTTTTTATGATAACATGGATTCTGATATGGGAAAAAAGATCCAATTAAAAAATGTCTAAATTTCCTTACATGATTTATGACATTCCCCGGCTTAAATTGGCTTCCAGGTCGACTCTTAATAGGCAACCAGGCATTGGAGCTGTCAAGGTTCGGATCAAGAAGGACGAGTTTTGCTAAATTGTCTTGTTTCAATGCGCCGAATGGAATGGCTAAGCAGGGGCGTCATTTCAGCTTTTTCCAAGTGGGCAAACCTTAGCTCAACTTGAAATGACCTTTTTTGCGTCTAGTCAGGCTGTTAGGCTGTGTCCTCTCCACCCCTACTCCCACCAAATGACGTCTATGTGGATAAGGGAGACAGAAGTGCAATAGAGATGGGAATTGCAGAAGTCCAGGCGAGATAGAACTAGACTGCATGTGAGAATAATAGTCATGAAACCTCTTAAAATGAATTTCCTCTTACATTTGAGCAGTATTCCTAACCTCAAAATGCAAAATGCTACGAGCGCTTGTACTTTACTTTAAGCTCTTTTCATTTAGCAGAAACTTGGGCTGTAGCTGCATTTCTTCAAATTTGTTTTCTCGACAAGAACAATTTTGCCAATATTTGTTAATTCTCAAGCTAAAACGGTCAATTTATGTAGACATTTTAAAATTATGCCAACCCCGGTATAGCTGTTAATTGGCCCAGGCAAACTAAAAGCATATACCTTTGCCCAAATTTGACTCTAATATAATATCATCATCTGAAAAGCTCGGCTAGAAATAACTCTAGTTATCGGCTATTTAAGCTTTGCCTAACGATTCTTTATGTGGCCAAGCAAGAGCTTTGGTTCAATATTTGCTCATTAAGAAAGTTTGCATATATCAAGCTGTATTTTTTTTTACATATATACATAATTTTCTTTTTTTAATGATGCTATTAACCATGTTTTGAGGAATTTATTGAAAAATAATTTTCTATGTTACAGCATTGGCGCCATTCCAGTTTTTATTACTAAAAATATTTTTATTATTTAGGCGCACTTCTAGCGTCAAGGAGAGAATTACAGAGATCAATTCTGTATAGATTCCACAATTAACCTCCACTTGATTTATTTTTGTGCTCTGCTCTCACCGCTTTCGTCCTTACGAGGAGTTTACCGTTCTTGAGAAGTAAGTCTCTTCTGCGTTGTAGATTAAAATTCGGATAATTTTGATGCTTGCAAATTTCATTTAATATGCATTATTTTATAAAGTGACATTTAAAAATTACAAGTTTCTAAGTGTTAATCATAAGTTTCATTAAAATAACTATAATGTTTACACGATGAGGCATGTTGTTTGCAAGATATTTATTTTTTATAAGATACACCAGTTTTGTATGCATTTGCATATAATGATTCTAATATGTTACACGTGTAAAAGTGCAATTCAATAATTAACGTCTCAATATCAATTATTTACTGAATCTGAAGAATTGTTTTACTGACAAAGTGATATAAGAATATATAAACATCTATTACTTGGAATGCCTTGGCAAGTATTTGTTTCTTTCACAGATTTTTAAAACATATGATCATGTAACATTGCTATGATTATGTTTTCAGTACATTTTGTTCATGCAGATATTAAGTGACATTATTTTTAATAAGTATAAAATATTATTTCTAATAAGTTTCAAATTATTTCTAATGTATTACATGTAATTATAATCATTATTATATCAAATTTATAGCAATAGTTATGTTGCTGGTTTCTACCATAATATTAGGTGACACAGTATGTTAAATATAATAATCATCATTATTACATCAAATTTACTGCAATAGTTATGCAGGTCTGTGATGTGTTGACTCCATAGTTAATGTCATGTCAGTTGTTTCAATTTAAGAAGCATTAATAAAAACTGTTTCAAGTCTCAAACATTTGGTTTTCATTGATTTAGAAACAAATGGTTTGAATTAATCATCTTAAATTACTTTAATCATTAAACATTACTTTAATCATTACACAAAATGTCGTCATTTTATTTCTCCAGTTGTTTTCCAACCGCAACTTATTTTGGATGCTTCCATGTTTATTCTGCAATCATGGAATCAATTTAAGCACACAAGCAATTCAAGCAATTTAGCTGATGCAGTAAGTGGCTGGGATTCATGTTGATGGTGCAGGTGTTATTATGTGCCTGTAATTGTAGTATTTCTAATTTCTTACAGATGAGAGATTCTCGTGTAGGGAATTGCATATGCTTTGTGCTTCTCTGAGCCCCACAATGTGGATGTTGTGAATGTTTTGAAGTTTAACATGTTTTCTAAACATTGAGTTATTGCATTACTTTTAGTAGTTGAAGAGCTGGGGTACTGATTGCGAGTTAATGGAATTAATTTCTGTTTTCCACGAATGTGTGACTTCCCATTGAAGTGAAACGTTGAAGAATCACGTTTTAATCGCTTGCGAAGCACGCGCGACACTTGTCGATAGTCTGGTTTCGGTGAAATTGATGACCGGTGATGATTATGATCGCGTTGTTGACGAATCTTTTGCAAACTCCGCGTGCGGCAAATTCATGCGATAATGAGACTCCATTGTTTTGATGTCAGCAAGAGATGACACCCAGGGGTGGAATGATGTTTTCTTTCAACACAAAAGTGGAGTCCATCACCATAAATTGATTCTCACTCCATTTCATCATCATCATCATCATCATCATCATCATCATCATCATCATCATCATCATCATCATCATCATCATCATCATCATCATCATCATCATCATCATCGTCATCGTCATCATCATCATCATCATCATCAGCAGCAGCAACTTCCTCTTCTATAGCGCTTCTTTCTTTTTCTTCTCCTTCTGTAAATCGGTGGTTCTTCTTATTGCCAGCTCCTTAATACGACATTGATGGAAATTTTTTCTCAGCTGAAATGTCCAGTGGCTGGCGAATGCTCCAGATGCGTACCTCGCAGAATTCCATGGTCTTCCATCCTTTCTTTTTCCATCCATCAGGTTCCTCATTTATGTGACGTGATTGTCAGATAACAAGTTACTGCCCTCCGCTAATGTCTGCACTCGCAAAGAGACAATGATGAATTGCTGAGTCTTCGACCTCGTTGGTCGAACAAATGATAAAATAATAAGGTCTTCGTAAACCTACGTAACAAGAACTGAAAAAATAATTAATCGTAACAACTAATTGATCGTAGCAAGTAACGTTGATGCAAGGCAGCAGATGCTTCATACGATCAATGATTGTTTTGTTACAGTTTAGGTTACAGTAACAGGTTACAGTGACAGGTTACAGTAACAGGTTACATTATTAGGCCTCTTAACGTGCGTATGATTGAAGACTTCTTTTTTTCTTCTGAGAGTCCGTTGAGCTGGAATGCTGGTGGATGATTTACTTTATTTCCTGCTGCTGGAAAGATTTTCCTGAAGATTCCATACGAGCTCCTGTGTCATCATCGTAGAGACACGAGGTGCTTTAGTGCTGCAGTATTTGGCAGGTAAATAAGCCCAGAAGGGTTTCAATAGGAGGAGTATGTATCAACTTGATGAGCCATAACAATGGCGAAGATTTGTTCATGCCGATGACGACGACGATGACTGTGGTGATCATGGTAATGATGGTGAATCGTCAAGTCCTGGAGGATGACGACGACGACGATGATGATGATCCTAAAGTCTTCCCCGAGCCATGCTTGATGATGATGCTCTATTATCTTCAAGATTGCTCACCATGACAGATTTTCACTTTTTTCTCGCTTATCAACGTCCAATGAAACCGAGTTGCAACCCTGTGTCGCGTTTGCTACATCGATCATAGTTGGAGTGAATTGTGTAAGGCCTGCACTGTAAGCGGATTGAATCATCTTAAAGCATGTAATTGCTTTGTGTAGATTGATTACCTGGTGTGAACTCCTGAGTGGATTCAGATTTATGGGCAGGAACCTTAATCATGGCTTTCTTTATTGGTCCCTGAGAACTTATTTTCAAATTGAGTTCACTTAAAGTACTTTGGAGTTAAAAACGTTTTCGATAGGTTTCACCAACGACATTCGTGGATGAAATTGATAAAAATGTGATGTTACTTGTAGTGTGATACTTTGCTCAGTAATGGCAATGAGCTAGAAATCACACGTTATGTAAATTGTCTAAAGTTCAACTATCAGGGAGGAAGGCATAAAACAGATTCACGAGTGCTACAAATTTCGACTTTTTGTGTTCATTTTTTTTAGATTTGCAAATCTAAAGTTTTTGTTTTTCCTTCTTACGAAGCTCGAACCTTTCCCCGAGCACGAGCGATGGAAATCTGAGGCGGAAGATGAGGAGGGCATCGGCAGGCGATCTGCTTCAGGTACCCACCAATCAACTGTCGACTCAACAAACCGCAAGACTTAAAGGAGATCAGCAGAAACATTCGACAGGTTGCTTCGGATGCTTGTCCAAGAGGACTGCTACAAAGGGAGATGTCTGTGGTGAGTTGTCTATGGGGAGGATGTTATTTTCTTCTCATATTTATATTATATTATTTGTATTTTATATTGCTTTATTTATATTTTGTGTTTAAGTGCATCTTTGTCATTGTTCGTAACTCAGACGAGACCCTCAACAATGCCAAGCAGAAGGAAAAGATGGAGATGGATTCTTCCCGAACTTGCACCGATGCACCTTCCGACCGAATCGATTTTTCTTTATCGAAGAATCTTCGCTCCAACGTCACGAACAACCTCGAAGACGAGAATGTCGACTCATTCCACAAGGAAACCCCTATTCTCAACAGCGACGTGGATGCATTCCAGAACGACGGGTCTGCCGACAAGGCGAGGGATGCACGACGTCCCGTCGCGGAGGCGGCAGCGACGCAAGGGTCCGAAACCGTCGAGAAGCGTCTTCTGCTCCGTCCGGAGAGTTCGTCGAAGCAGGACAACGCCGACCAAATGACCACCGACAGCGGCATCGACCTGATATCGAGTCCTCCCTACGCCCCGACCGAGAACATTTACGACAGCGTCGGACACTTCGACGGCAGACGTCGGAAGCCTCCAGAAAAAGATTGCAGGAAACCAGAGAACGATGTCGAGTTTCTCCACAAAATTGGGAGGGATCTCATCTTGGAGATGGGTGAGTCAATTATATTCATTTATTCAACTAAGATGATGTTATTGTATTAATTGTCAATGCAAATTGTTGTAGATAAATTAGTTATAAGTATCATTAAATCTAATGAGTCATTAACCAATTTCATATTGTCCAATGCAAATATTTGTTTGATTCCTTGCTTTTTTGTATGATGGTGATTAAGTAAAAAGTCATTAAGTGTATTAGAGTGGGCAGAGGCTTAATGGCTTAAGGATGGGTGTGGGTTTTATATATGTATTATGTGCATATGCAACTCACGTGATTATATTGATCCGTTTTATATAGCGCTCTTTTCTGTAGGTATTGAAGGCCAGGAAACGCTTACAGTGATTATTGTTTATGTCTGAAGCATGCATGCATGAGTATATACTTGTCTATACTCTCCTACAATCGCCATCATCATTATTGTTATTCTTATCAAGAGACACGTGGTATTTTGAGTTTATGACATCCCTTCATAAATTACTTTGTTCTTGTCAACTTAATGCTATGGATAGCCAAATTACTTCCTTTAATATGTTTTTTTATTTTAATATGCTAAAATTGATCACTCTAGATACTGAAAACATATAACGATAACAAAGTAGTTTTTGAATATTATTGAAAAGAGATTGTTTTTAAAACACAGAATCAGAAAACCTTGATGTCATTCATTTTGAGGGTTACAGAACTGCTCAGAAGCTGAATCACATCAGACAAAAGCTCAAATGTTTGTTTTGTTTGCTTGAACATTACAAACATTGTAAATATTATGATCATTACAAACATTGTAAATATTATGAACATTTCAAACATTGTAAATATTATGATCATTACAAACATTGTAAATATTATGATCATTACAAACATTGTAAATATTATGATCATTACAAACATTGTAAATATTATGATCATAACAAACATCTTGTCTAATTTAACGCTGTAGAAGGTTACCTATTTATTATAGTTATTTATTATTTCACCATTATTGTTTTTAACGATTAATCTTATATATTTACGATAATAATCATTGTCATAATTGTGAATTCAACTGCGTTATTAATATTTATGACCAGTGCATCACGTTGATATATACCAAGTGATGGGGGCTTTCAACCATTCCACTCCTCACCAACTGCTCACCATAAACGACCTCTATGAACTTTCTGGAAAACTTTATTCTTCTCAACAACAACAACAGCAGCAGCAACAGCAACAACAACATCTCAACAACGCATCTTCCTCCACACTTAGTTCGGAGTCACAGAGCAAGATCTCAACTCTTCTCGTTGCTTGGCTCTTGCATGTCTACGACCTGTAAGTTCATAAATTTCTGTTCAAAAATCTTAAATATTCACCTACAACCTTCAACAATGCCTAATGAGGAAGCATAAATTTATGGTTGAAATAATTTCAAATAAAAGTTTGTTAATGTCTGGCATTCGAGGTGAATTGATAATGCATCACATTGGCAGTATAATCTCAAATACTGTTTTTATTGGTATTTATTGGTTCGTGCTCGATGCAAGACTCATGAATGCATTTGTTGGCCACTACTTCATTGGCTAATTGTTATGATAACAGTATAATTGTTATGATGACAGTTTAATTGTTATGATAACAGTATAATTGTTATGATAACAGTATAATTGTTATGATAACAGTATAATTGTTAATGATATAATTGATAATAGTCTTAAGTCTAGATTATGTGAGCTTCACGGTGGTCTTTTAAAATGTAATTATTGGTTGCTTTCTGCAGATGTTTCAACAGCTCAGTTTGAAGTTTTCTCATTTTATTGCAAAAAAATTGATTTAATATTTTTATTATTAGGAAAGAATGGGTGTAAGCCTGTTTAATTTTTTAATTTGCTTTTTATTATATTTAATTCGACCAATGTTGTTACAAGTTGTTGAATGTTTTGTTACGTGTAAATAATAATTATTGAATGATGATATTATTATTATTATTATTATTATTATTAGTATTAGTATTAGTAGATAATAATTGAATGTTACTGTTCTTAATTAAACAACAGGAAGAGGAGTGGTCGAGTGGAGAGATTCTCCTGCAAAGTGGCTCTGTCGAGTGTTTGCGTGGGTCCACTTTTTGAGAAGCTGAAATGTGAGTGAATTGTGACGGTATTCGCGCATTCATTCGTTCGTGCAGATGATGAATGAATGCACGGTCAATGAGTAAAAGGGTGGGTATTGGTTGAAGGGCTTGAATGCATGAATTAATGAGAGTTTTTTGCCTTTCAAAGGATTCTGCACTCGAATTAGAGTGCGATGAAATTTGAAAGAATATATTTTTTAGCTTTGAATAATTTACCAGAACAAACGTCATCGACATTTTAAACAAATTGCTTTTCTCTGATTCTATGTGCAGCTAAGTAAAACAAGATGAAATAATTTTTAGACATCTTCAAAGACTTACAAAGCGATGACGGAGCTCTCACCAAGGAAAGTTTATCGACTTATCTTCAGTCGGTACTCTCACTGCCAGCTTCTCTCTCCGCCCGTCATTCCTCGAATTCAAGTTTAATGGTGCCTTCTGACTTTTGCCAATGAAATGCAGGACTTTCTAAATTGATGTGATTTTCAGTTGTCATTGGAGACCAGCATGGACAAGTTCCTCGATGAAATGGTGAGAGGGGAGGTTCCGTCCTGCCTCGGGTGGCTTCAAATCCTGCATAACCTCATCAGAGCTGAACAAGGTAGTCTTATCAAGTGATAATTGTTGAATGCACATGAATTAATTGAATTCACATGAATTAATTGAATTCACATGAATCTGTTGAATGCACATAAATCTATTGAGTTGGAATTAATTCATTTGGTTGAACTGTGAGCGTGTCTGGGCAACGTAGCTCTTCATAATGCTGTTGAAAGAATGCAATGCTTTCTAAGAGCTGAATGGTGCACATGGTAGAGTGCAGGTGTGCTGTGCTTGGATTCCTGAAGAACCTCAAAACTGGATTGATTGACAACATGCTAGTTTCTCCATGCAATTGACTTTAACGTTTGAAGTTCGGGATAGAAAGGCTTGTTTCGAGGAAGTGCTGAATTTTACTTTTAAACATTTTTTATAATTAAACTTAAGTAGTTTAAATGTGGACAAAGTTTTGTCTCTGATGTTATCTACTTTTGGAAAAGCTTCATTTCAAACACAACAAGATCGCCTGGAAGTTTTAATTTTTTTTTTATGTTGCCAAGAGTTTCAGTATGTATCCTGTCGTTATGCAACTAATTTAAGAAGGCTGTGGTGGGTAGTCACTCATTTCCTGAATATTCTTGCAGAATCCATCAAAGTGTTTTCATGTCGACAAAGAAATTCTTTTAATCAGTGTTTATTAAAAGCCTAATCTTCCCAAAAGGAAGATTAAAAAATGGTTGCATTTTTTAAAATTAGTTACTTTATTTTTGTTATCTTTGTTAATAATTGACAAGTTCCATTCGTTAATTAACACAAAGATTAAATAATAAAATATAATTGGTTCTGCAGTTATTTAAATGTAAATTAATACGGCTGTTATCGATTGCTATTTTTAAGTACTGTTCAATTCAGCATAATTGAGTTGTGAATTACTCATAATAAATAAGTACGTAATAATAATAATAGCGGGAGATGTCCGTCATAATTCAAGTTGAAGGTCGATCATTCATAAGTTGGAGAAACATGTGTTGCGGATGTGGAGATGATAAGCGCGTGAACTTGCACGCACGAATCTTGAGTTCTTTGTTTGGGGCAGTTTCTAATCATTAACCATCAGACGATCAAACAGGACTCCCGTGACTTGTTTGATAACCTTATTTTATATCTTCTTCTTCTTATTATTATTTATTTATTGTGCCTCTTACTAATCAGTCTTCTTTATTACATCCAGACATTGTTTCTACCTATACGCATATGTTTCTACTGTTATGCATATTGAGTTGAGTGCCTCGCTGATAAGAATGTGATGCCCTGTCACTAAGTCGTTCGGCCATTTGTGTAATGCCGATGGTGCAGAGCGAATGATTCTTTTTACCGACGCAAACAGGAAAGCAACCCTCTGGCCATTAAGCACTCCCATTTCTTTGTGGGTGGTCGTGCGGTTCATTGATATATTTTACACTTCCTTGGACGAATTCGACCTCATCTCAAAAGTGTTCTTTGTTGTGGCTTTCCAGACTAATTGCGCTTTGTTTGATCACGTCAGAAATAAGTTATCATCGCTTTGCCTTAATTATACTACGTTTTAGCACAAAGACATTGGCATAAAGAGTTTAGTTGAGAGGCAGATTATTTTGTTAATATTACAATAGTGAAATTGATTTTATAATATTATTATATAATTGTAATATAATTATAATGTAATGTAATATAATTGTAAATTATGCAATAATATTATAATGTGATTGTTGCATTCGTGTATAAGTAGATGGCTAGCTCATACAAATTTAGTTAGGACTTTAATCAAATAAATAAATACAAATTTAGTTAGAAATAAACATTATTACACATTTATAAGTTATTTTTACCCGTTGCATTATTGCCTGTGAAAATTGCGCATAGGTTCTATAATACTTAAAATGTCTGGAATATTCGTGACCAAAAAGATCAAAGAGTCCCATAATGTATCTGGGCAACATTTTCTCGAGCACTTAATGACCGACCTTCACATTAAGAAACAATCCCATCTCATGAAATATTACGATAATATCTAGATCATACCGCGATGTTGTTGTGAATAGATGTAATAAAATTAATATTTATTTATTTATTTATTTGATTATAGTACGTTGCATGACTGAGATGATTTGGACTAAAAAATTAATATTAATAGCGGTGCTAATAATAATAATAATGATAATGATGATGATGACGATGACGATAACATAATAGTCTAATTCATCGCTTTTTGCTTTCAAGCGAATTAAGATGCTGAATATCTCACGTGATGGGATCACGTGATGACCTCGAAGGTGACTAAATCATTAGGAATTTGGTGATATGATATGATACGATACGATATGATGATATGCAGTGATGGGCTTTAACTACTTAAAAAGTAACTACAGTAGTTGCTAAACTAAACTATTTTTAACTACTTTTTAAATAAGTAGTTAGTAACTACTCCTTAACTACTTGCATAGTAGTTAACTACTTTCTAACTACTTTTTTAACTACTTTTCCGTTGACATTTGACAAAATTAATTTTCAGGACAATTGAACAAGACATAATTATTAGCATATTTATTTACACTAGTGTAACATTTTCAAAAAAAATTTTATTGTCCAAATTAATCAAAAACAGAAGAAACTATGCTTATAAAGTGATGTACCAAATTGTGAAATTGGAAAAAAATTATTTTTCTTCATTTTATTTTAAAATTTTTTTAACTACTAACTTTAAAAGTTATTAACTACAAATAGTTAACTACTTTTCTAACTTTAAAAGTTATTAACTACAAATAGTAAAAGTATCAAAAGTATTAATTTAAAAGTAGTTAACTACTATTTTTTTAGTAGTTTTTAGTAGTTATTAACTACTACCCATCACTGGTGATATGAATCATTATGAGAACTAAGGTCTTTGTCATTTCATGCTTTCATCCTTTGGGATTTCCAGTGTTGAGAGCACCTATACATGATTCTGATGTTGTAAGCAATGCAAATGATTAAGCAGAAAATGAAAAGGCATACATTACTTACATTAAGTGCCATCTAATTAACTGTTAGAAACTCTACTTAGCAGCATTAACTTTTTCATTAAATTTGCTATTTTAATTCTTAGTTAAGAACGTCAAATTTACATTTTGAAAAATTATGTTTATTACTTACATAATTTATGAATATGATACTATCGCAAACTTGTCTGCTTTAAAGTGATCCATGCCGTTGAATGTACTTCCTGCCACGTGACCAACTTCTCTGGCTTCCTGTACAAATGTCTCGAGTGCCCAAACTACCTCATGTGTCAATCGTGCTTCTGGAGGGGCTTTACCTCGGAAGGTCATACAGTTCAACACAAGGTCAAGGAGATCGTAACACCTGTAAGGCTTGTCATGTTATGTAATCAACTTATGTAATAACATTTTTGCATCACATTATAGTAGCCCCTGAATACTCTGACATTCTCGGGGCTTGGGCCGCACCCGTTGATCAGGCGGGTGTCCCTACTGGTGTTGTATCTTTCAATATTGACAAGTCGATGAGCGGTATTGACGCAAGATGCATTATCCAATAACCTGAACGACTGACATTGACGTACAATAACTACCACCGAAGACAGTGATGAGGGAGATAGATCACTTGCAATCTCTCTTGGACCATATCCACTGAGAAGCTGCTTCTGTAGCTCTGGACATGTCTGCCATGTCTAACTCTGATGGTGAGACCAATTTCTCTTAGGAAGGTGTAGGTGGATTTGCCAACCATGCTTCTTGCTCTGACCTCGAAGGTGAAGAACCACACTTTGTCAACTCCATGTATCTCTCCTTCTTCAGAGTGTTGTTTTGTCTGGTCCTGTCTTTGTTGATGAGAATACCACGTTCGGCCTCTTGCCGCTGTCAGCCAGCACCTGGGGATACTGCCTCAACCCTTCCAAACGGCCACAATTTCCCAATCATTGGCATTTTTAAGGATATGTCTCCTTTTGGCTCTGCATCTGCTTTTTGCAAATTGAGAGGTCAGGAACTAAGCCCTTTTCTGGGGAACGGATTCCTAAGAGTTGGCGCTGGAGCAGGCAACCTTTATCGCCTCAATTGCAACGAGGAGGACCTGGTTGTGGTGCCAGGTGAAGGGGTGTGAGAAAGTGCTTAACTTAACAGCAGGACATGTCTGAGAGTCTGTCCCTCTCAGCAGAGCATAGGTGATTTTCCACCTCTGCAAGTTGTTGCGAGAGGGCAGCACGTCATAAATTGAGCAGACGATGAAGGCCAGTCTGAGTGGAGATGTTCCACATGCCGTTCCATGTGATCGATCTTTGCACGAGATCATTATTAACGCCATGGTGAAAATAAGCCCTAGTAGCATTGCATAGCATATTTTGATATTTGAATAAATTTCGATTTTGACATTTAGATAATGGAGTATTTTTTAAGTAAATGTTTATTTTTAAAGCATTAAATTTGTAGATACTGTTTTATTTGATAATTAGTTTCTGCTACTGAGATACTGACACCTAGGGAATGTTGACTAACAATATGACAAAAATACTAAATTTGAATTCACACACTTTCTTCTCAAAAGCAATATTGTTTAAAGTTGAATATGATTTATTTTTCATTGTTATTATTCATTATTTTTATATTTTCTCTCTTATTTTATTCGTTTTCAGTGTGTTCGATAAAGGAATGACTAAAATATTGGTGCGGTTTAGCACTCATACAGAACTTTATTACCCTTTATTTACAAGCTAGTTCAAAAATGTTTTGATGTTGTTTTGAATGTCGCACTTGCATTTTATTAATACAGTTACTGTATATATAATGGCTCTCCGTTTGCACAATACAATGTTTTTAATAATGTTTCACAGTGCAATTGCCACATTATTTGATTATTGTTTTGCAAAAGTTATTTCATTCTGATTCTTGAGCTTTTTTCAGTGTCTTACGAATTCATCACATGTCTCGCTTAAGTGAGGACAAGTCATTCCTTCTATACAATGATAGTGACTTATGTTTATTTCTAAAATGTTATAGATTCATATAGATTTGTTTTCACAACAGAAATCTACTCCAGATGAATCAGGAAAAGTACAAAACAGTTCTTGGGTGGGGAGTGTGCAGCAAGGCAGGATAGTGTAAGTTTATTGTCATTATTGTTTTCATTTTTAGGTCTACATTTAGGAAGTAAATATTCCTAATCATTATTAGATGTTATTATATTGTTAAATGTTGTTATTATTTGCTGTTATTTTAATTAAGGATAATGTTTATGTTGATCATGTTTTAAGTAAATGGTAAATTATCACACATCAATAATAAGACTAACTTCCAAAATCTAATAACAAAGGGCTGCCTGTCAATTTCTATCATACTTAAATCTACCTTTATTAGAATTAAACTCTGTAGGGTGCTGTTTTGGGTTCATGGGGGTGGACATAAAACAAATCTTTTTAAATTTAATAAACTATTAGCTGTAGTACGAATACTATTGTTCATCCTAAAGCTCTTAAACTCAGTTACACAAGAAATGAACAAGTGGAAACAACTAATTTATGATTCAACGTGGCAGCACATTTCATTGGCTTCTGAGGTTCTTTCTGCACTTTTGGGATGTTGAACCTAATTGCTAGATCATGGATTGGTTTCCCAAACCAGTCAATATGTAGTTTTAGAATCTTATTCTCTTTTGCTAATAAGAGTGTCATTTGGTCATATGATTTATGATTGGGGTTAATGTTTTTGTTACGATGATGAAATATCATGTAATTTTTTGAGTTGATGGATAACTTATTTGTCTAGGTAATAGGAACAGAGCAAATTGATGTCAGGGTCAATATTTGGATCAATAATTTTTTTTCTGAGTAAAAGTACTCTGAATTCATCAATTATGAATCGGACAAAGCATAGTTTGGATCTGAAAATTTGAAATCACAACTTTTCTTTATTTCAGTACTTTATAAACTAGCTAGAGTGAATATGAAGACTTCCCGAGGAACTCAAAATCCTCAGCTACAAAATCTCCAACAAAAAGAAAGAGTAAACCAAAAAAATCTTCTATGTCTCTTCTTGTTTCTATGCTTTTGTTTAACGGAATTTACTCAACTCTTCCAAAGTTGAGGTTTTGGTTGGTTTGTCTGACTCTCTTTGTTTCACAAAGACATATCCATTTTTTTTTCAAATTGATGAGATTTTTTTTCTCTTTGAACAATTTCCTTCCATTTGAGAAGATCTCTGAATTGGTTTTGGTCAGATGTTTGTTGACGTACACTTTTGGACTATCAACTTGACCATGCAATAACCTTGAACCGTAAACTTTGTTCCTAATGGTCTTAGTAGTTAAGCTGACGAAAATGGGTCAGGAAGAGCACCTCTTGGGCCAGGAATTCTGTATCCAGCAGCAATGTAGCCGTTCGTTATCTTCAGACCAAGCGTAGATCTTCAGCAGTTTACTACAGCACTCATAATGTCGAGTGGAGGCTTTTATATAATGTCCTCTTTATTTTCTAAGTGAAGTTTTTGAAATGACAGCGACCTGGGGACTCGACGAGTTTCATTTTCATCCTCAAAGCAGTCAAATTAATGTGTCCAACTAATTGTAATGACTCTTCAGAGAAAATCTTTATTGTGAAGACCTTGAGGTTGTTGGCTTGCATAAATGTCAAATCTTACATATTATGATAATTTTTTTTCCTATCTGAATCAACTTTTCTTTTCTTTCTATTCCACCATGATGCTTCTTTTTTTTAGAGGAACAAACTGTTTTTTTTTAAATTCTTAGTTTTTAATTCATTCAGCAAATATTTAAAGTGCCTTTTTTAACCTAAGTCCTAGGATGTTAAGGCACTACAACACACTGTAGCACTCAGAGGCAGTCAAATAAAATAAAATGAAATAATAAAGTGAATAAAAAAAACAATTAAAATTAAGAATATGGAATTAAAGCAGTAGTAGGTTAATAATTATAATAAAAGTAGTTTAATTTGATAACGAATAGCATCGATTAAAAAAATGAGTAGTTGAGCACCAAAGAGCTTAGGCAGTTTGAATGTGAACGGGGAGAGCATTCCATGTTTTGGGACCACTGACGTAGAAGAAGCAATGGACCTCGGGTGAGATATTTTGGCATATCATAGGTTTAGACTTGGTATATTATTGAAGAAACTTATATGAAACCCTTTAGAGTATTTTGAGCCAGTGATAAATTTTAATCACTGTTCAATGTTTTTTAATAATCAGGGAGAGTGCTGGACTCTACCCTAGCTGCACCTAAGATAACAAGATGTCAGAAATGAGTATTTTTGATTATTAGTTTACTTTTTTCTGTTGCGTTCTAAGTGGTCAAATGTTTTGAATTGATGACACAAGTCTATGAAAGTTTCTGTGCTGTATATTTAGAGGTGAAGGTCTTATAGTCCAATATGTTTTCGAACAGATGGTTGCTTTTATAACTTGCTGCTGCAAATCTTCATATTCTTGGTCATTAAACATTTGTCCACCAAACAATACTTTGTTCCAGGTTCCAGAAAGGAAAGTACATACATCATTGAGCAGGAATGTATGAAAGCAAAAATAGCTTTGGAATTCCATCGAGATAAGCCTGGAGGAGCAGGAAATCTCACCCTGATCATCGTCTTAAAATTTTTGAAATGAATAAAGACTCTAATTACTTGATACAGAAACTTCATGTCATCTTGCTACCCCAGATCTTTTTCTTCTCCTTGCTCATCCAGATTAACTGATCATTCTTAATAGTAGACATCTTTCAGGTGTTCATAATTCCGTATTATGCTTGTTACAAATTTTGTTCTTTTAGATGGATGCTAGTTTTATGACGGTGAATCCTACTTTACTTTTGTACAGCTGTTGTGAATAATACAAATGCTCATCTTTGGTAAAGGGCCATACTCCATCAGGATTGGTTATGTCAAATAAATTTGAGAAAGATTCTTCAATTTTTGCTTTTGGCTTCTTCAAAAACATGTCATAATTGCTAATGGTATTGGTGACTTTTCTCTTTACACTTTGGTTGGGTAGAATTGGAATATTCAATTTTTGCCACAATTTTGAGACATTTTCACAAATTTGTTTAAATCTTATTTCTCTTGATTTCTTACTGCAAGCACCAACCAACAACTAACACCTCTTTGGGCAATTTGCAGAAAGTTCCTAGAGAATTCTCAATATATTCAAACATTTTCTGATGTTTTGTTTTGGTGAATAACTGATTCTTTGCTCAGGCACTCTTATTTCTTAATATAGTGGAACCCACTTGTCTCGACCTCAGTTAACTCAACAACTCTATTAAGTCAACGTTTTTGAAGTGGAACCTCAAAATAGAATAACCTTAGGACACGAATGCCGCCCTAATTTCTAATAACGGAAACAAACAGCAAAGTTGCATGAAAGCCAAGCCTGAGAAGAAAGTAAGGAAGTTACTTAAAGGACTTAGTGAATTCGCTACAAGAACAACGAATGAAGTCAATGGCTTTCCGTTTTACTCCATTTTTTCCAATGCAATGCTCATGGCGTGCAGGTTAGCCGAATGGGTTACGTGCCTGCATACGGCGGTAATGACAACAGTCGTAATGTGTCGTGTTCGAAACCCAGCCTGCACTGCCGCCAGCGCCCTTGGAAAGGAGCGCTATATAAATGGTTACAAGAAGCGCCTCTGACGCTATGCATATGGCGCTATATAAATGAAGTTACAATGGATACATCTCTGGCATGATGTATTTGAATCTACTTACGTGTTCTGGGCATCCAGTGATCAGCCGGTCCCTGTCAGTTCTTTATCCTTTTTTTAATTCATCAGTCATTTTCATTCCAATATTCTTCTTCAGCATGTATTTATTTTGAATTTTGCTTGCTTCTTTCAAGATTGAGTATTTTTCTCGAGACTGTCGTTCAGTTTTACTATATGGATTAACCTACTGTTTTCTGCTTCGATATATTCTGATAGATTCAGTATAGCCTGTTGATATACCGATCAAATCTCAAGTAACCCTCTGCCATACTTTCTTTTAACACAACCTCTGCATGTCAGCTCTTGGGTGGGGCATTCCATTGATGGTCAGAATTTTCCTTGTCTTTCTGTCAATCTTCTCAATCTCCGATTTTAGCCATTGAATTATTCCGAAGCCATAAGTGAGGACTGGTACTGCTAACTATTAATGGCCATGATTTTGTTCCTTGCATTGAGTTCCATTGTCAATATTTTCCTTATTCATAGGTAATATTTTTTTTACCATATCTTTCATGACTTTATTGTTTACACCATTCTTTCTTCCATCCCGAGATATTTGTAAAATTCATCTACTTCGAGTGATCTAATTTGGAGAGAATCTGTGAGCTATTCTTTGCTTGCATGATATTTCCTTGTTTTATCTCAAATGTAGTGCATTTTTCTATTCTTATTTATTATTATTATCATTGTCATCATCATTATTATTATTATTATTATTATTTTTTTTTTTTTTGACAAAACAATCCGAACATCAGTCCAAGAAAAGAACCCCTCCAAAAAATTTTTAAAGTCCCCCATCATGGCTCGGGATCTCCACGGGACTGTTCCAAAAGACGACTTAATTAAATAACTAAAATTGTACCAATGTGTATGCTCAATTCTTTCAAATCAAAACTGAGGTCCTCAAGAACAAAAATATAATTCAATTCAATTCAGAATTTCTTCTGTAGGCGACAGCATGGAAAGCCCCAGGTTGACCCTTGATCCTGACCACCCATTGGCTGCTTCCTCCTTTTTGATTGACTTCTTTTATTTTTTCTTCAAACAACTTCTTGTATTCTTCTCTGTCCTCCTTTGAAAGATCTTGACTAAGGATTACTTTCCTAAATTGTCCACTCTCTTTCAATTTATTGCAGTTGTCCAGGATGAAGTTCTTGGTAGGCAAATTATCAAACTTTATTAGCAATGGTCTTGCTCTTGAAGATTCAACTTTTTTGCCAATCCTGAACATTTCCAATATTTCTTTTCTCCCAGTGAGTTCTTTAAGAAGTTTTGACACACTGTCTTTATCTTTTAATTTGTCAACATCTTCTTTTAAGTTGTACACAATGATGTTGTTCTGTCTTTTTTGTCTTTCATTATTGATTTCTATCTTGATGTTTGTGTCAGTCATTTTACCTTGGACTTTCTCAACATCAGTAATTATAGTTTCCACTTTGCTTTCAAACAGGCTGGACCATACTTTGGTTTCCTGCTTATTTTCATCTAGTTTTCTCACAGACTTTGTTCAACTCCTTTAGGTTTTGCTGAAGTTCTTCAATTTGTGTTCTTTGCTCACTAATGGCCTCCATCAACTTGTCAGGTGTTCTGATAACCACTTTCAATTCTGCAACATCCTCAGTTAAGGTTTTCAGCTGGTCCTTAGGTTCTTTGGCATTTTCGTCTGCAAACTTCTTAACACAGGCCTCGTTTGATTTCAGACAACTTTCATATAGATGAAATCCGAGAAGTTCGGCTTTAATTCGGAAATGGCGTCTTTGGCACTTCTCGGTCTCGGCATAACGCTTTCTAAAACTTCAGAGGATTGTTACAAACTTGCAAACAATTAACTTTTTGACGAAATTCAATATTAAACGTGTTTTAAATGCAAGTTATCGAATATCGAGCACACACAGTTTGTTTACTTCAACTTCAATTATTATTATTATTATTATTATTATTATTATTATTATTATTATTATTATTATTATTATTATTATTATTATTATTATTATTATTATATTATTATTATTATTATCATTGTCATTGTCATTATTATTATTATTATTATTATTATTATTATTATTATTATTATTATTATTATTATTATTATTATTATTATTATTATTATTATTATTATTATGAATTGAAAAGCCGCTAACGCTACGAAGTTATGTAGCGACATGGCATCCGCGTGCGCCCTTTCTACGATCGCATGCGTAGCAAGGGTGCATAGCGAAATGATCAAACTTGCGTAGTATAAGGGTTAGCGATCGCACTAACACTACATAACGCAGGTAGACGAGGCGCAAGGGATTGAGCTCATGTTACATAACACACGTAGACGAAGCTCAGGGGATGGCGCCTACGTTACCGAGGCATAGGAGCGCCAAACTTGGTCCTTTTCTGCTTTTTCAGCAGACGTTAATAATGATGTAGAAGCTCATGACCCACCACATATGAAATGTTTCTTAATTGTTATTTTGTGTTTTGCCACAGTAATAACACAATGAATTACACAGCCTTTTGCTTTTCTATATTAAGATCGAATACTTAAACATTGTCTAATTTTCAAATTTAATGCTAAACAAATGCTTGAAAAAACAAAAACTAAAAATATCACATTGTCTCATCCAGTCTCTTAAATAGAAACTTAGAGAAATCATCAACCCCTTTCTGACTGTTTGTAGCCGTTGTGGCCGAAATTCTTTCCAAGAAAACATTCTAATGTTTTTGAGAACTGGCAACTTGAGAAACAAGTAATTTATAAAGGATTTAAATGAATACAAATATGATTGTGTCAGTGTTGCTGGCTTCTTTTCTCTAAATGATGCCCCATCTACTCCAATCTTTGCCTTGCAATTTTGAAATATTGGGTTGAAATATTTATTGCTAACATTGTCTGGCATAAGATCAACAATAGAGTTTCCAACTATTTTCAAAATATTTGCCACATTATTGGTGTATTCCTTAGAATTTGATTTTGAACCACCTTCTAAAGAATTCATATGATAAGTAAAATTTGTTAGAAAGTATTCATCAATTGTGATTAATAATAGGTTTTGACTATTGGAAGATGTTGAAGGCATTTGTATATTTGGTTCACTAAGCAGCTATTTTTTAATGGGAGTGATTTCTTTTATTGTTTGTGGAAACTCTTTGATCTTTGTTTGCCTAGACATAGGATGCAAAAGTTCCCCTGTCAGGTTGTGTTTTCTCCTTAAATGCTGAGAAACTCTATTAATAGATAGGTTGCACATTGGGCAGCACTTCTTCACCTTTGGCTTAGCAGTTTTGTAAAAAGGATTTTGACTGAGAATCTTTATGAGACTATTGATGTTGTGTTTTTTGACTGCAAATGTCTTGGAAGGTTTTTCACTGATTGTTGGCAAAGAGGACAACTGAATGACTTTCAACCAGATGGTTCATTTAAGTCCAAAAACATGTCCTGAGAGACATTGTTGCTCTAAAGAAATTACAAAATTGATGACATCGCTTAAACTAAAGTTTATTAGTTTAATAAACTGGTATATATAGCTCTATTGATTCATCAGAATTCGAACTACCCATTTTAAATTAGCAAGAAGCCACTTCGCAGCTGCTACATTAAAGCGAAAGTTCAAGAAGAATGTTTAAAAGTGAACGGTGTTTGAATAGCATTGGCTTAAAACTACTATACATATTTCCTCTGTAAAAAGTTTTTAAGTGCTAACAATCTATTTAAATATCATGGATGACCTAAAGCCAAACATCTCTAAAGTTGAAATTCCAACGACTTATATTTAATGAGATATTAGTAAAAGTCTGTTTAAACTTCGCCTTTTTCCTCTTCAATAAACCCAGTGATGCCGAGTACTTAAGTACATTTGTTGTATTTGAGTATTTAAGTCATTTCACGATTGTGTACTTAGTACTTGTACTTTAAATACATTTTTAATACTTATTAATAAGTACATTTTAAGTACTTTTAAATTTTTTTTTAAAATAAAATTTAAAAAAAAAAAAAGTCTTAATCTATTGATTTCTAATCTTTGGCGTTTCCTTTACTATACGCCTGTCTCTGTGTTGGAACTCTGAATTTAACAGTTATAGAGCCATCTATGATATGAAGGACAAAATTGCTGCTGTTCATCATCTGCACCTGTTGAAAGATTATTCAGTCAAGCTGGTCTTATACTGACTCCTCAGCGTAACAGACTCTGTGACAAATATTTTGAAACACTGCTTCTTTTAAAGAAAAATAAACAATTTTATTGATAAATGTAAGTTCTGTTACGCTTGTCTTAACATTGTATTGAAGATAATGAATATTATTTCTGATCAATGAAAGTACTTATACTTATACTTGTACTTATACTTAAGTACATTGACTACAACGTACTTGTACCTGTACTTATAAGTACCTTCAGCCCCAAGTACTTCGTACTTATACTTAAGTACATTTTTGGAGTACTTACAGCAACACTGAATAAACCACTTATGAGATTTAATACAAATTACAGTTTAATTGCTATTTTACAAACAAATTTTTAGAGCCTTAAATTAGACCGCATAACAAATGTGCTATTATTGAGTTATGGCTACACCGCCATGTCACTTTGGAACATTTTTTTACAAAATATCGAATAAATACTAGAGATAATGTCATCTTAACTAGAATTCCACCACCTACAATACAAAACAGACTTGGTCAGACCTTAAATTTTGATATTTCATCGGTTATTACGTTGAAAATGGTAAAGAGCATGTTAGTTGAATGTGGAGTTTATTGAATTTGAGCCGCGACAGCAATTACATAAAAGTACGTAAAATCTCGACTTCAACATATTTTAGAGAACCCATTCTTTCACAAAAGTTTTCACAAACTTCCATATTCTGAAGTTTGGTCTTGCAATTTAAATTAGTTTGAGAGATATTCATGAAAAACTAGTCAATCGAGAAATTTGCACGACTTGAGATTTCAAGTCTACTAGTGGGTAATATAACCCTTAGGGACATTTTTTCCAATCTGGTTTATAATAAAAATAATTAAATTTTTTAAACATAATAGGGAATAATAGTGTCTCATAAACCAATAATTTTGGTTCCGGGAAAAATCGGCCAAACATGGAGCTTATTATTGGCATATGTAGCTAGAGCGCAAAATGTTAAAAATGTTTAGTTTAGACCTTAGTTTTAACATAAATGACTTTAAAAAAAAAGAAAAGTTTTTCGTCATTGCGAACTAAGTTTTTCCTTGAAATACATTCATTTGTTCCGCACGCATAATAAAAAACGAAACGTAGCCGAAACTCAAAATTGTTACTTGATTCAATTATTTATTATTATTGTTATTATTATTATTATTATTATTATTATTATTATTATTATTATATTATTATTATTATTATTATTATTATTATTATTATTATTATTATTATTATTATTATTTGCTTTTGAATTAGAATTGATTAGAATGCTTTATATCATAATAACAATAGTGTGAAATAAATATCATTAAATCAAATTATATTTCTTCTACGAATTGTTTTGTCAGCATTTTTAGTGTGCTGGAAATTTGTTGATAACCTGGAAGTCTCTTGCATAATTTATGGAGTAATAAGGCATAATGTGAACCAAATGTTGTCTACAGCTGTAACCATAACAATGATTGCAGGTCTTAATTCATGATGACTAATAAATCTTAATTTGGGGGAAGGGAGCTTGAACCATAATAACCTCAACCCCTATTAATAATACAAATTTCATGGAGACAAAAGCTGTCCAGCAGCCATTTTGATGGAGTTTTTGGGAAGCAAATATGTTTTTTGCATTCATTTTGATGATATTGTGGACTCAATTTTTACCTAAAAGTGATTTCTTAGTCTTTCAGTATGACGTTAAGTTTTCAGGGTATTTCGTGACACCTTAAGCTTGCCATGACGACGAATGTGGTTAAGCAGGCTGCAAGCAGAATTCTTTGTTTGGATACATTTGTTTGCCTTTTGAAACATTTAAAGGAATGAGACGATGACGACTACTTTTTTGATGACAACATCGGCGAGAAGAAACAATAACGATGATAGATCCTTCGTGCGCCTTGAACCTCGTTACGTGGTGATGACGTTAATCTTGCTTTATTCGAAGTTTTTTTTATGGGAAGTTTTTTTCATGAACCGATTGTGGTTCAGCGTAGAGATGGGGATGTGATCGTAAATGGAAGTTCCGTGCACCGTTTCTACATCGACGCTGATTAGCAGGAACAGCTGCCGAGCAGCAGCATCCATTTGCTGACGATGGAACCGGTCTTTTCAACGATTCGTGTTTCGTGTGCGGATTTGTGATCGTCCAACCTTTCGTGGATAAACATCTGCTAACTTCCCGCCGTTCTACGTTGTTAGCGTTTTGTTAACACTGAATAAATACAGCGCCCAACCATTCTTCTCTTTAGTCGAGGTGGGTTCGTTGTTATTTCCTGTCCTCGTTGTTAGTACTTCTTAACTTAAGTTTTGTTGGGAATAGGCTTTCTGATGCGCATGTGTTCGATGATTTAAACGTGATGCAAGAAGCAATTGCTAGTTGTAATTGAATGGCTTATGGTCTCAGTTACTCAATAAGACCATCTTAAGGCTAATGACGAAATCCTTTGTGAAACATTAATACAATTTACTGCATGTCTATTCCCATTAAGTCAGTACGTTGCACTACCAACGTTGGGTTAATTCATTAATTAATTATTGTGCTGATTGGTAATTATAATATTATTTAACTTGTTTATCACAACAACCTTATAAACTAGGATTTACAAATGAAGCCCATGTTCGATGTGTCCTCGTAGCGTTAACAAGCATTAAATAAACATAAATCTATCATAATCGTGCATATCAATGAAGTTGAATAATGACGAGGAATGCTGTAATTCGTTTCAGCTCAGACCTACCAGGGTCCCCTCTGTCTTCAATTAATGGGTTCTTCCAGCCGTGGACCTCAGCTAAAAACACTGGAAACAAAGTGTCTATGATATCCATGGAAGAGAGTCTGTTAGTGATGATGACGATGATGGTAGTGATGATGTTGGCGATTGCAATATCGATGTAGAAAATACGGATTGAATGAGTGAGTGAAGGATTGCATGGATGAATGAGTGCGTGCGTGTCTAGTATCTTCTTTGATGAAATCTGGTTCAGAGCTTCGGGGCCTTTATTCTCTTGGATGTCGAGAAACTGAACTGTGCTGTCCATCGCATGATGACTGTGATGATGATGATGACGGTGATTTATTAGTGGGGTTAAATATGATAATTATATTGACGACTTCCTGGAGAAGTGCAAGAATGCACTGATGATTACAGAATTTACGACCTCCATCGAGTAAATAATAAACCGACGACGATAATATTGATGAGGATGTCGATGATGTTGCGATTGGAAAGATGATAAGACAGGATAAGATGATGAAAAATGATAAGATGATGAGTCATGAAAGGTGATTCGCATAAAAACACTGCTTGATATTTGATGATCGTGATGATGGCTGAGACAGCATTGCATTACAAAGGTGTTTGATGAGCAAATACAAAACAAACCAAATACACAGACTGTTGCTCCCTTGTCAATGAAAGAGCACCTGGATTATTCTAATTAAGCCTGACTTGGTAAGTGTTATCCTTTCATTCAAAATCCACTCAGTCCATCGCTTCAACTTTTAAAGCTCGTAATAAGTCAGATCTCGGTTATCTGATTCCTGAGATCGCGGAAACCACCCATCCGTGTTTTCAAGAGGAGTTTTTCCATTGTTTGTGGGATTTTTACACGCGCTGCCTGGAAGAGGCCACGACGGTTGGATATTAAAAATAAGTGGAGCGTGACATGAGGTGGGCAGGAGAGACGTTTTTGTAGGAACTATTCCATCGGAGGATTCCAAGCTGCTCGACTTTTATTGGTGAATTTGGACGGATTATGATAATGATTTGCGATGTAGTTTTTTTGCTTCACAACGTCATCATTGTCGCTAAACAGTTCCAGACATTTCATGTTCTATCACGGCATCATCATAAACACCACCTTATACCTCATCTTCATCACTGTCGTTATCGTCGTCTTTATCCTCATTGCTTTCATCTTGAACATCATCAGAGTATTTTTTTGATGGACTGTAAGAGGATTGTTCTGGCAGTAACATTTTTCATATTTCACATTTAATCACCGAAATTTAATCCCGAACCGTCCAAGTACTTTGGAACTTTCAACTTTTAACGGTGACGTCGATGATTATGGTGATGAATTGAAGCCATGATGATGCTTTAAATAGCGATGCTGCTGGTGATGATGGTGAAAATACAATATCGGAAGTGATGTTGATAATGATGACAGGAGTGGAGGCAGAAGAAGACGCGTGATTCCATTGACGAGTGAGGATGATGAACACAAACTCATATCGAGATACGTGCACCGTCTCAAGTGCATTCCCTTGAAAGCAGAGGTGGCATATTGGTTCATATTTATAATTATATTTATAATTTATAATTATTTATAACATAGTGATCATTATTATTATGTTGTCGTTCAAGTTAAATGTTACTTTTACACCTCAAATTATTTAATTTGTTTGCAAATTATGTCGCATGAATATTTTATAATATATGAATATATGATCATATATATATATATATATATATGCATGTATCGAGTGTCCTCATTGGCTCGTATGTTATTCTCATGTCTTTCTGCATTCCCATCAGAACATTGATCCTGTCCTGGAGAGACAAAATTTGGTCTTTGAATTGGAGGCCAAAAATAGGTCAGTATTTCGTAAAAGGTTTAATTAAATCTGTTTCATTGGTCAATCATTTATATGTTGTTGTGACAATCTCGTAATCTAATAATAGTGCGATGGTTCTAATAACTAAAATAATTATCGTATTTTAACGAATTTAACACGAAAACGATTATAACATGCACTAATAGATGCATTTTTTTCTTTTGGTATTTAACAAATAATCATATAACTGTACATTTTAATTAAATTTATTTTTTATTTAATCATCAGGTTTTCAATAGAGTTCAAATTCAATTAGAAACATTGATTAATTATGCAAAGTGTCCAACAATATGCAAAGCATAAAAAAAAGGCAAAAAATCAAAATTATATAAATTAAAATATTTAAGCAGTTTTTAATACATAAAACAATTAAATATAAAAGTTGTCAAAAAAATCTTCCATTGGCTGAGCAGCCGATGCTTGAAGTGATAAATACAGTGATGTATAGAAGTGATAGATACAGTGATATATAGAAGTGATAGATACAGTGATATATAGATAGAAATGCTCTTGATTGAAATATCGACGTCGTAAATGTTGACTAAAGCTTCGAGTCGTTTCTAGGGCAAAAGACATAGGCAGCAGAGCAGCTTTTCGGGAGTTCAACGTTAATGAAGTGTCGGTTCTCGAATGGAGAAAGAAGGAATGCTTGCTTGAGAAACTGAATTCAAGAAAACATGCATGTCGTGGCCAGAATACGAAAAGCCCAAAGTTAGAGTCTGATCTAAAGCTATGGGTCATATAATAAAAAGAATAAAAGAATAATTAACGATTTCGAGGCGGGTCCCAATGTGGATCTCAAAATTCATGAAGAGAAAAGGATTTTTAGTGAGAACCAGAACAACTTCCAGCTGTGACAGACAACGACTTCCTGATGATTTAAAAATGCGCAATTTTCATAGATTTGTAGCCCAGGAGATTTGAGCAAGAAATGTTAACGACACTGACGTCAATAATATGGATGACGTTCCAATGGCTTTCATCATCCCAGCCACGAGAACAGTGGAGGCATCTGGTGCCAGAACTGTGGCAATAACCACAACTGGTCATGAAAGAACATGTTTCACCATTGTACTTGGATGCTCTGCAGCTGGCATCAAGTTAAAAACGATAATGATTTTCAAGAGAGTGGCAATGCCACTGGAAAAATTCCTGGCTAGCGTTGTTTTTCACTGCAACAAAAAATATCACATATTATTAAAACTGCATATTTTAAATGTACAAACCTTAAGAGACACATGTAAACATTTTGAGATCAATTCTTGGAGATGATGAAATTAAGCATGAACCGTGCTGTGAGACACAGCTTCATTGTGAAGGTATAACATTGTTGAGGTCCAAACAGTGCATCAACTATAACATGAAAGTATGGCCAAAAGCTGCATATAATGTTAGCCATTAAATGGGTTTCATGATATGCTCTTGTGGCAATGAAGAAAATCAACTGACTCATCATGCAAAAGCCAGAGATTCACAGTGATGGGCTTTAACTACTTAAAAAGTAGTTAACTTAAAAAATAGTTAGTAACTGTTAACTAATTTTATAAAAAAAAGTAACTATTAACTACTTTTTAACTACTTTTCCATTGACATTTGATAAAATTAATTTTCTAGACAATTGAACAAGACATAATTATTAGCATATTTATTTACACTATTGTAACATTTTCAACAAAATTTTATTGTCCAAATTAATCAAAACCAGAAGAAACTATGCTTATAAAGTGATGTACCAAATTGTGAAATTGGGAAAAAATTATTTTTCTTCATTTTATTTTAAATTTTTTTAAAGTAGTTAAAAAGTAGTTTATATCGATTATAACGCGCATGAAATACAGGTGAAAATATGGTAACTAACTAATAATCAATTATTCAGGGAAATCCAGAAAGAGATCCACCGACTAAAATGCCACCAGATGAGGGACAGGAGGTCGGCCACCATGATGTCCGATTCGGAAGTGTCGGACGATCAATTGGACCCCAACCTTCTCAAGGAGATTCGACTCCTGAGGCAGCACCAGGGTGACCTTGAAGCCAGAATTAAAGGACTTCAGGGCAGCAGACGAGGTCTCATGCAGCAACTGGAAGGTCTCATGAGGAAGCTCAAGGTTGGTTTCCATAACAACATTTGGTGATCATTTTTCCATAATAACAACATTTGGTGATTCATTAGCTGAAAGTTTTCCATTCTTCATTTTATGTGTACTTTGTGCAGAGGATGCCCCCATAATTCTTTGAAATAACATTCAGTAAATTGTGTTCTTAATTCAATCTCATTTGATAAACAATTGTCTCTCCTTTCAAATCATCATCATTATCATTGCCATTGTTATAATCACATCCACTATCAACTATCTACCAGATTGAATAAAGCACAAAGTCGTATTTCTTAAATCCTCTGTGAGGAAGTTTAATGAAAAAAAAACCATGTGAACCCACTGAACTTTCATTAAAACTTCTTGAGCCTTCAAGGCACAAACCAATTGCACTGAACTGAAAAGCTGCTGTTTTTATGGGATAATTATTTTATTTCCTTGATAAGTTGCAATTAACAACATTCACATTCAAATCAATAACAGCATTCATATTCAAAACATTCACATTCGAAGTGGGGAATCCTTTCAAACACCAAGAAGCATAGAAACAACAATATATATTTATTAGGACTATTATTAGAACAAACAAATAATATATATTTATTAGGACTATTATTAGAACAAACAAATAATATAGATTTATTAGGACTGGGATTTTTTAATGATAAATTAAGAAATGTAACTGTCAATGCACCAAATCTGGTTTTAGCTGTTAAGGAACTTTTGCTTATATTCCTTATGCATTCCTTGTTTAGCCTACATATACCTACCCATAGCCTACAGTTGATCATGTTGCTTTATTATGGTGACACATGTCGAAAAACATCCAATGACTCTTTTCGCAGTCTCAACCATATTGAAAAATTGTATTGGGTCATTACAGCTCAAACAAGATGTGATGCTATTTTTGCAAAGAGTTTGCTGAAGGTCAGAGAAGCAATAACTGTCTACATGTCATAGGAAGAGAAGCAATATGAAGGGACAAAACTGGTCGTAATCGTTAGTTTGATGTCCCCGAGCTTAGAACCGAAACTGAAGCAAACCAATAAGTCAAAAATAGAAATGCCAATAACAATTCTAGCTTATATTCTGCTCAATAATTTCAACCTACCAAAATTGTTTAAAATTAATTTGGTATCCAAATTTTCATTTGAAGCACTCCGGAGACGGAGACGGCTAAAAATATGCATGAAGGGTTTTCCATAACTTTGAGACACAACAGACCTAAGTAAACATTGCAAGTTTGCTTAGCATGTCAGCAGGCAGAATTGCTTTCATTTCCCCAGAAAGTGTTAATTCTTTATGCACTGCTCTGAGCACGCAAACTAATCGATATGCTAATAATGTAATTAATATTTTATTTGATTAATTAATGCGCCGATAAGTTTGTAAATTTAATCCGAACATTTCAGACACAGTCCAGTCTCTCCCCCTCTGTGTCGAGTCCGCGTTCGTACTGTGATTCGCCTGCGTTTACATATCCTTCCAACCACCACTCTCTTCCTCATCAACCCATCCCTCCATTCCTCCACCAACAGCAATCCTTCCCTCCATCCTCGTACAACTCGCCATCTGCCAGATTTCCCCACCAGCCATTCCAAACTCCAAAGACTCACCTACTTTCCCAATCGTCCCCCAAATCCCCGGGTCTCAACCCTGTGAACTACTCGATGGGCAGTGAATTCCATCAAGCCTTCGCCTTTCCATCTCCCTCGAACGTCCAAGGGTTTCCGAACGTTGGCCTGCGTCAGGACCTACTGATGGCCACCGACAAAGTCACCGATGCAGTGTCTTCGCTCGTCCTTGAGCTCAACACAGGTTCGTGTTAATGTTTTGCTGGCTTCCAGTTTTTATCTTTGGTGACTTTCAATTAAACTCAGTGAGGATGGTGTTGAGATGTTGTCAGAGGTTAACACTTTTCTGAACTGCGTGAATTCATTACGTACGTGAATTTGTTATGTACGTGGATTCATTATGTACGTGGATTCATTACGTACGTGAATTCGTTATGTACGTGTTTCATTATGTACGTGAATTCATTACGTATGTGAATTCATTGGTGTGCATTAGAAATGATGGATGTTGCTTAAATAGAATTTGTTTTCACTGCTTTGTTCCTGTGCTGAACATTTAATGAGTTCTGTTTTATTTCCTCTGGAAATAATCGGAAATGATGAACCTACTTTGACTCACAAGGAAATTGTTTTTCCAACGTTTGAACGCATTTTTATTAACGAACAATTTTTATTTTCATTCTATCTTTTTGTCTTCGAGTTTTCATTCCAATTAATTATTTAAGAATTGCTGCCCTCAGTGTAAAGGTATTTGATTAAATGAGTTTTCGTCCAATTTGTTGAACTATTACTATCAAATGGATGAAAAGTTGGAATGCATGGTAATGCATTCTGGAGGCATTGCATGTTCTGACCTGATGACGCTCTTAAAACTGTGTCATTAGTGGAAAGAACACGCTTCATTAGGGGAACATCTGGAGCTGTTCACACTGGAAACATTTCTTAGAGTGATGATGATGATGATGACGACGACGACGACGATGATATGTATAACCTCTTGGAGACTATTCAATTCCTTTGCAACTCTTCCTGATGTTGGTTGTTGTCGTGTTGTTGTCGTGTTGTTGTCGTGTTGTTGTCGTGTTGTTGTCGGGTTGTTGTCGTGTTGTTGTCGTGTTGTTGTCGTGTTGTTGTCGTGTTGTTGTCGTGTTGTTGTCGTGTTGTTGTCGGGTTGTTGTCGTGTTGTTGTCGTGTTGTTGTCGTGTTGTTGTCGTGTTGTTGTCGTGTTGTTGTCGTGTTGTTGTCGGGTTGTTGTCGTGTTGTTGTCGTGTTGTTGTCGTGTTGTTGTCGTGTTGTTGTCGTTGTTGTCGTGTTGTTGTCGTGTTGTTGTCGTGTTGTTGTCGTGTTGTGTCGTGTTGTTGTCGTGTTGTTGTCGTGTTGTTGTCGGGTTGTTGTCGTGTTGTCGGGTTGTTGTCGTGTTGTTGTCGGTTGTTGTCGTGTTGTTGTCGTGTTGTTGTCGTGTTGTTGTCGTGTTGTTGTCGGGTTGTTGTCGGTTGTTGTCGTGTTGTTGTCGTGTTGTGTCGTGTGTTGTCGTGTTGTTGTCGTGTTGTTGTCGTGTTGTTGTCGTGTTGTTGTCGTGTTGTTGTCGTGTTGTTGTCGTGTTGTTGTCGTGTTGTTGTCGTGTTGTTGTCGTGTTGTTGTCGTGTTGTTGTCGTGTTGTTGTCGGGTTGTTGTCGGGTTGTTGTCGTGTTGTTGTCGTGTTGTACGATGACGATGGTGGTGCTGATTGTTATGCTGATTCCTTTCAGGCTTATCTTTTACATACGAGTCTAACATTATAATCATAACCATCACCACCATCTTTGTCATCATCATCATCATCATCATCATCACATCCTAATTGGAGTTCCAGTAAACCCGTGTGGTCGTGAATTCTTTTAATTTGCTCGACTCCTTTAATGATCCTTTGTGAGGTCACGTGCCTTTGTTTACTTTCAGAGGAATCCAGTGACAGCGAACAGGAGAAGAATGCAGCAGGTGAAACGGAGACTTAATTATTATTCATGTTGCCTTAATTAAGCTATTATTTTATTATTAAGCTATTCTAATTTGTTTTGGTATCTAAGTAATAAGTAATAGGTATCTAATAATAGCTATATCTAATTGGTAATTAATTATGCCAACCAGGTTGTTGTTAAGTTATGTTATAACAATTAGTAGCTTGAACATCATCATGTTACTTTTGTTCATTGGATTAATGATATTTAATTATTAAGTTTCTTACCTTTTTTTATTTTTATTGAAACATAAAAAACCAGTACAAGTTTGAACCGAAAGGAAAAAAAGGAACATTCTATTGCCATTGATGAATGTAGTTGCGTTTCAATGTCGCAAACGTGTAAGAAATACTAAGTATTATTGAGTAATACACATGGTTATTTAAAGTTAATAATAAAGCGTTTGAATGCCTTCTTAAAAGCGTAAAGGTTTGAAAGGTTGGTGATATTACGTGGAACAGTAGAGTAAATCTTGAGTCCCATGCAAACAATACTATGAGAACCAGTGACACATTTAGCAAAAGCTGATCTATAATTGTTTGACGTGCGAACAGAGCATGTTACGTGCATTCAAAGAAGATATTTTTGAAAACAAACTATCGAAAAAATGAGGCAACATGTGGTGATCTACTTTACACATGAGAATGGCCAAGTGGAAATTGTTTATTTGATGAATTTTAAGTACGTTTAAATTTACAAATGTATGATCGGGTGACCCGTCAAAATAGCCCCGTCAAAACACCCCCGTCATTGTATCTTTATAAAAAAATATTTACATGAGTTGAAGACATTAACCGATAACTGATTTAAAATTTGATTAAATGAAATGAATTTTATGTTTTAATGGTGCTGTTTTGACGGGGCTATTTTGTCGCCGGGCTATTATGACGGGATGCCACATGATCGATATGAAAATTATATGGCAAACAAAGAAGCAACACGTACGAATTTTTTATGAAGTAAAGGTTGTAAACAAGTTGAGTAGTTACTACTTAAATAGCATTGTAATGTTTGACATGATGTAATGTTTTGTTAATTAATTAATTAACTAGGGGAATGGTTGTTCCATGTTCACAGTGTCAACTTTTTAACTTTGCCAAACAGCTCTGAAGTCTCCAGTGAAGAAAGCAAGTCAACATTCACACACCACCGATGCAATGCATGCCATGCGAGTCTCAAGCAGTCCTTCAATGTCAGTTAAATATTTAAGGCATATTATTATTACTATTATTAATATTATTGTTAATATCTTAATAAGATTTACCTTAGATAATGTTATTATCTAATTATTACCGTATTATTAATTTATCATTATCATTAATTTATTATTACCATTTATATAAATATTATTACCATTATTATCGTTATTAAACAAAAAATGAATAATAAATAAGGTCATAGTTAATTAATTATATTTTTAATTTGAAGGAATCCCAGGTTGGTTGGAGGTTCCGAGGAGCCCATGGATTTGAAGAGGGGGGGATCTCTGCGTGAAAATGACGTCATGAAGCATGGAAGAACGTTGGAAAAAGTGAGCTATTTGTTTTGGATTAGGATTTTTCTCCTGCATGAATGCATTCTGTTGAGATGTTGCATCATGTTTCCTTGCCAATGCCAACATTTTGTTGTTGAAAGTAACCTATTTTGAAACTTTTAGAACATTTATTGTTTTCTTATTAATTGTTGTCACATTCAGCCATACACTTTAGTTTTGCATGAGTTCGTTGAACTAATGTTTAAATGTTGTGTTAATTGTTGATTTTCATTAGGATCGTCATCAAGCTACAGGGAGGCATGGAGTTTTATCGGAAGGTGAACCGAACATGGATTCGGAGCACAAGTTCCACTCCAGGTCACTGGAGATGGAAGAGGAGGAGTCGAACGTGAAGTGGGAGGGGCCCAAGAGGAGATGGAGCAATAGGTAATCAGCTCACAAACCTGCATGAAGTTGAAGCTATCTTGTGATTGATTGAAATTTATTGTGGGGGTTTCCGTTGTCGATTGAACACGTCCATCCACCCAAGATTTGCCGACTTTTGAATGTATTTTCATTCGTGGCCTCTCGTCGTCAAGGTGAGTGAGTGATGCTTGCCTCCTGCTCACATTGCAAGCTCAGAAGCCAACCTCCATGCCACATATCAGTTCAATTATTTTTGAAGAATTTTGTCACGAATTCAAATTAAAATTAATTTTTTTTTTAAATTGAAAATTGAAAAATTATCAAACTACTTAAACCGAGTTGCTTAAGAAAAGCATGGGCATTACGACTTGGCCGATTGTAGCTCAGAAGTTGTGGAGTTAATTCGATCAAGTTTTGAGGACTATGCAACTCAGGAGTTTGTTGTGGATTATTTTCTCATCAATTTACTCTCGACATATGATTAATTGCATTTGCTTGGTTCAATGTTTTGATTTTCTGTCAAGTTATTCACTTTCAGAATGTTCAAAATATGTCTCATTTGTTTAATTCTCATGGAAATATTACTCGCACGGTGTTCATGATTCTCGAGTTATAATTAAATAATAATTATTAAAAGACATTTCCGTTGTTCTTGTTTACCTCGCCATATTGGTTTAGAGAGTCTATTTTCAAGAGTAGGTTGATCAATTGGATGATACACTTAGCTAGAAGAGATGTTAGCTGAAAGGTTTAATGATTATTTTTTTTTAGAATAATGTCCGTTCAGCTGCTAATGTTCCATTGACATGATGGCTTGCTTCAGATTGGTGTAGATTTTATAGCTTTTTGGGTACTTTTTATATATATCTTTGTTTTCACTTTTTAATTGAAATTGCCATGCTTTCTAGCCATCTAGTCATAATTTTTTAACATGTTAGCTCCTACAATTTTGCTGGTTTATTTAGTTTCGATCTTGTTATTACGATTATTACAATTATTACTGCGATTACTGATATTTCGTTTGTTAGTTACCTTTTCTAGTGTCATTAGCGGTTTTTATTTAAATTAATCATATTAATTTGTAAACCTCTGGCGTTACTAATTTGTGAACAAAAGATTGCTTGCAAGGTGTTTATGTGTTGAATTACTGTTTTAAAAGAGTAATTATCAGTGGAAATCCATCAAGTTGAAATTAGTAAAATGGACACAATTGTGACAAGACATTGATGTCCTGGTATTGAAGTGGTGAGGAATTGTTTTTGAAACCTCTGCAGTCGAACGATTGGTAGCCATTCTTAAAGCACGAGTTTCATTAGCATTTCATTTCGGAACATTTGATGGTTATTTTATTTAAAATTCCCATTAAATGTTCAATATTTTTAGATGGCATTACTACGCTGACTTCACTGCCAATGTGAATAATTATTTGAACAGGTTTGTTACAAAGAGATTAATTTGATTTAATCTTGGGATAAAAGTAGATGCTCGGCAGAGGAGTGATTTAATTAAGTAAACAATCAATGTTGTTTAATAATATTTCAGTAAATATAATTAGATATGTAAGTTTCAGTGGTGTCAGTCATTGGTGATGATGCTGTAGAGCCTTCTTGTGAAGTGTCTGAGCTTATGAAATGGATCCTGTTTTTTTTGCAGAGCAAGACATTTTTTCCCTGGTCCTCTGATGAGACTCAATTTAATACCCCAGCATCCTTTTCCTTGGAGCAAATTTATAAATTCTATCACTGCCTCCACTTTTTCATTCCGAAATAGGTGTTATTATTTAAAGAAAAATTAGCTAAAACATAAAAATGGTCAATCGTTGGTTGGTTATTAGTTTCTAACAGCAGGGCAACAACTTGCCTTCAGATGAAATAAAACCTCTCGTTTGGGCATCTCATATGCGGGTCGAAATGTTCTTCAAAAATTCTTGCGACGCTTTTGAGTATGGACAACAGAACTGATAACTCTGCTCTTATACATGTAGGATGGCCCTGCATACCATTCCTTGATATTGTCATGCATCTCCTCCATTAAAACTAGAGACGATTTCTTAACCCATAGATAAGTTACTTATGCGATAGTAGTTCGGAATTTATATTCTGCCCGTTAATAGTTTTTATTTTTCGTTTTTTGCGTGTAAAAGCATCTACGCAGGTGCAGCCGGCGTGCAGGTTGTCCAAATTATCTGAGTGCCTTCGTGCGGCGGTAAAAGCAGGAGTCTTAATTAAGTCTTGGATCGACTTAAAAGTGCTTTGGCATCCTGCCCAGATACAAAAGGCAATCAAAAAATCAGCTAATTGGCAATTAGCTCTAAAAAATTTTTAAAATGCTTCTGGAATTGTTGTTATTCATTAGTGAGTCATGTCTAAGACTGTAGTTCCAGTTCATTTAGGGCACTAAAGCGTTAAAGGTGCTTTTCGTTGACCATTTATGCTCCTTCCCGAGGGCGCTTGACGCAAAAACATGTTACGACTGACGCAAGCGAGAACACAAATCTCTGGGCTGACTATTATTTTCACACTTTTATCTGTGGTAAGAGTCGTTATTGTGTTGGTTTTGGTATTTTGCCAGGTCCCGATAAGTTTTTTGAAAACACTAACGGACATTAACGGATATTGCAAGTTTAAATTTTAAAATGACGAAGAACTCTAGCTACATATCTTTTTTTGCAGATATAAAAAGAACATTATTATTTTTTTAAAATTAAAATATAATATTATTACTATAGTGATAACGTGATCTTTACTTCCTGATATTTCAAATGGGAAGTGGTACCATTGGTTTAAAGTTTTTAATTCGGTCATAGTTATGATGACGGAGACAACTGGTGACAAGCCACAAGAGATTATTACAAAATTATGACCTGAAAAGGCAGTCTTTAGGCAACAATGGTTATATTTTACGTCAACAAACTCATTCAAAGGCTTAAACTCTTGAATGGAAAGGCGTTTAGCAGTTTCATTCAAACTCCGCAAGTGGTGATCTCGATCAAATGTTATAAAATCAGACCTTGTCGTCTCTTACAATACAGGTGACATTTCTTAGGTCGTAAATCTTATTTTTTTTAGTAGCATCACAATTCTCAGACACCGTTATTTATCTGTGAAGAAATATGCTTATCCAGTTGAACATACTTTGGTTGTTCGTCGGACTCGCCTTAGGTATGAAGTGCCACTTTTTCTGTCACAGTAAACAATAAATTTGCACAAAATTATCAAATTATCTATAGTGTAAAAGAATAATTAACTAATGCATAAGCGTAATCATTTGAACTACTATTAAGCTGGTGACACCTATACTGATGCCAAGGCCAGAGCCATTTTGGCCAAAGAAGGAATTTCAGCAAAAATAGAGAATACTTCCCTTGAGGGAGTCAGAGTGAACACGATCAATGGCATAATTAAACTCAAGAAGGATTCTAAGTGCACCATATACATTACAGGTAAGTCATCTTTGAATTGCACGAAATAATTGTTATGATAGTCTTAACAGATAAAGTTTCAAAGTTTAAACATTATTGTACACATGCCTTATCCGCTGCTCGAAAATGATTCAGAGTTGAATTGGTTTTTTTGAAAATTACTTTGTAAGTAGTATCTCATTTGTTACATTTCATTTGCAAATTTGACAGTTGAAACAATATTTCATCAACAATTATGACCGTCATAGTCGCTCAATTTGCAAAGGAAAAAATGAAAGTAACTTTTGTTTTCAGGTGGAACAGAAGGTAAAGTTCACAAACCAGGAGCCAAATCGCACGCAAACGGTTACAAACTGGACATACGTCTAAATGATTGTGTTAACAGCTACATAAAAAAGACCTGCAAAAACGACGGAATCAGATCAGATGGCGCGCAAAAGTACTTGTGCAGTCAGGTTGTTTACGCCCTTGAATCCAACCATTGGGACATTCTTTTCCCCTGAATCATTAAATGATTTTCAAAATGTGTCTCAATTATCAACACTCTAAATTGCTTACATTATATTTTGACATTTCGAGCTTTTTGACAAAAATGTCGTTATAAATAAAAACCGCTTAAACCAACGAAATTATTTCCGAGTTTCTGAGTTAGGCAAACCACGCAGAAATGCATTAATATGCGAAACTAATGACTTATAACTTAATTAAAAACTATTGTTAATAAGATTTTGTAATCAGCACAATTGAAATCGACTGAAATCGTTACATTCAAGATTATCTAGCGACATAACATCGCAAGTTGAAAGAGGAATAAAACCTTTTACAATAAATGAAGCGATGGACAAAATTAACTTAAAGTAACTATCTGTTATCAGCCTCCTGTAACAAACGATTAACCACAAATGCATGATCTGAACCGAATCTTCTTTTCTTAGTGCTATGAATGGCTTACTTTCTGATGATGTGCTAGTTTAATTTGTATTTAAATCCGTTGTAACATCAGTAATTATAACCTTCAAAATTTTAAGTGAAACTAAAATTAGTAAGAACTTATTGCTATTGTTTAATCTAAAAAATAATGAAAGCTTTTAATATTTCAATTTTTATATTTTAGCCAAATTAAAAAGCTTTTGGGTAACTTTCACCTTAAAATGTGTCAAATTTACTTAACCGCAGGTTGTCGTTGTCATGGAAACGAGCATGGAACATTGCCTTTACAATCGCTATGATAATCCTCGAATAATAGCATACCATAATTAAATTGATTGGATGTTTACAATGACGCCTGGTACAGCTGCTGAAATGTCAGAAGAGATGCATTGGGATAAAACGATTAACAGCTCCAGGGATTTAACGAAGCGTGAAAAACGAAAATCTAGAGTCGTACAAGAACTCGAAGAGAAAAGGATGAGAGAAAAACTGCTTGAAGAAATGGAGTGCAAAAAAAAATTCAAAGCACACGAGGTGCCTGAACACGTTCGAATTCCTTTGTACGAAGATGTTCTCAGGCAGCAGGAAGAAAGAAAACTATTTATTAAGCAGAGAAGCAGAGTTATGCTTCAGATGGCGAAACCATTTTCTTTTGTGGATAAGGAAAGATCAAAAATTCCTCACACAAACCTTAAGGATAAACAAAACTGTGAAGACAAACTTTTTAAAGCAATGCCGTTTCCATCTAAGATCTTTGATCCTTCATTTGAGGAAAAGATGAGAGAAAAAGAATTTGCAAGAAAAAGTGCAACTGAGAACAGAAGTAAGGTACTTCTAGAATCATCTTCTGCTCCAAAAGCAGTCGTCGAACATGACAAACTTGCAGAGAAGAGAGAGTGCAAAAACAAGCTTTTCTTAGACTTTGTACAAAACAGAACTAACACTTTCAGACCGAAAATAAATCGCGAAGTGCCAAATTTTGAACTTCTCCATCAACAAATGCTAAAGCAGAAATCAAGTGATAGGGTGTTAAACACAAAGTGTGCTCCTTTTAACTTTGAAACCGAACGGAAGAAGAAAAAACCTCAGGAAAATGAGAGACAAATTTCCTCTGCAACAACAAGTTCTTCCCGAACAAGGTCTCTCTCAGGTAATTTTAAAAATCAACTATTTAGTAATTTGGGAAAACAAATTAGTAAATTAACATAGTAAGGCAGATGCCAATAACATAAACTCAAAGTTGTGTGTATTTTCTTTTGAAATATTTCGATAAAACAATTTATCTAATTTATTAAATTTGATTCATTAAAAAATTAGTATTTATTTAAAAATTGAACTTAAGGTTAAGAATTTATAATTTAAAATTATTGAAATTAATAAATGCAAAGAACATTATAATACAGAAATAAATGTAAACTGTAAAAAATATGTAGTATTTCTATATATTTTACAAAAATGTTACAAAATTATATTAAATACAACCATTTTTAAGGTTAGGAATAACTCAATGTTTGAGTTTTTTTTTTGTTATTGTAATTTATTGAACATTATTGCAAATAATTGCTGATGTTGAACGGCCTTTTATGAAATCCTCCAGAAACAAAACAAGATATTAGCAATATGTAAATAATAATGGTGGGTTACATATCAACTGCCAATCTTTTATCAAATAGAATATTTCATGTCTGCAATGATAGTCATAGCTAGTATTCATTTTCAATTCAATCACATTCTCCAGATCTCAATATCGTGGGTCACAACTTTTCATAAAAACAAGTATAAACCCTCTGAACATCAATTTGTTTTTGTTTTTTTTTTAATAAATTAATTGATTAAAATTGATTAATTATGTATAATACATTAACCTAACAAATCTTACTAATTGCAGCCTTAAGATCAATATCGATGGATGTCATCCCGATTGTTGCCACAAAAACATCACTGATGAGAGCCAAAAATGCCAGGTATGACCAATAAATATTTACATATTTAATCTATTTTTACAAAATTGTAAACTTTTTATTCAGTTGAATATTCTAATAATACCTGTCAGGTAATAAATACTCAGCAAATACAGTATTATTATCATCTCTCCACATCTTCTTAGCAATAATAGGATTATTATTAAATTGTCAATCATATTTTGAACAGGAACCAAAACGAGGAAATGAAGCATTTGTCTCAGATGATGGCAAAGAAAGCTCAAATCAAAGAAATAAGGAGCAAGAACCTTCAGAAAGCTGTGAGAGAAAAGTCTTCAATTCACGATCCAACTGCAGGTCGCATAACTTCCACAAATTCTAGGTCGGTTCTATTTGCTGAATTTAATTTTTTTTTATTTGGTCAAACAGTTAGAGAGAAATGATCTTTGAAGTCTGATTAGTTTCCATTGATTTAATCAAAATAATTATTCGATTAATTAATAAATCTCTTCAGAAAAACTGATCAGAGGACTCATCAATACTTGAAGCAGTTGAATGAAATAAATAGGCGAGTAAGCAAGAGACCTCTGCTCTTTGAACAAATAGTTGAGGTTTGCATTCAAATGAATTTCACTTTTAACTCAGCTTAAAACTTAACAATTTTTATAGAGAAGTGCAAGGTTACGTGCTGAGATGAAACATCAAGAAGTATTGAACGAGTATGGAGTGGAGTATGATGATCTTCAGGACATTGGCAACATCGATCTTCAAGACATTGGCAACATCGATCTTCAAGACATTGGCAACATCGATCTTCAAGACATTGGCAACATCGATATCCAAGCTGAAGTTCTAAGCTTCAAAGGTGAAATGACTGATGTGGAACCAACCCAAAGTCTTAAAGGCAAATCTAGTGAGGTAGATGAGAAGCATGATCTCAGATCCGACAGCAGTTACTCAAATTCGCGGAGTGAATTCCAAGACAATGACCAGTTATCAGTAAACAGTGGACAATCAGATGAAACTCATAGAGATGGAGATTCTGATGAGAAAGTTGGCAATTATGTGAGTAGAAAGAATGGTTCTGGATCAGACAGAAATTTTAATTCTGAAGAAGATACTGATGAAGGGGTTGATTACAATGATGTAAAATCTTATGACAATTGATTTTAGGATCCATGTTGTGTGGGTAACTTCTTAAAATTATAAGTATGTTATACAGTCAGAACAACCAATGATGAATTTTAGATGGAATGGTAAAATATTTTATTATTGCATGAAAAGCAATGTTCAAATGTTCAACATTCTTTTGATGAGACACTATTTTATTCAAATTTCATGACAGTCAAAATTTTTCAAAATATTAGTGTCAAACTGGTTATAAAAGGTGGCTATCATAGCTGTTCATGGCGAAAAAGAGTCTTTCTTCCACAACCTGTAGAACAATTGATCAAAATTACATTCATCAAGAGTTAATCATGGCATTCTCTAAATCAGTTTTAGGAAAAAGAAGGAACTGATAAAGATATATTTATAAATATAATCATCCACCTCATCATGCAATTCCCCTTTCAACATGCTTATCAGGTCTTGCATGAGGTAAAGTTGGTTCTCTGATAAGTAGAGAAAGGGGCTGAAAATATTTACATATTTTCATTTAGTTCATTAATTAAAAAACAACACAACAACAAGGGATGAGGCGTGAAGAGTTCCAAGTGATAGTTAGTTCTTTGTACACAGCTGGGCCGACTCATAGTACAATATAATTGTGGGAATAATTAACAATTAATTATTTAATTAATCCAGTTATTTAACTCAATCAATTAATTCTTCAGTAAGTAATTTACTTAATCATTTGATTACTTAGTAAATTAATCAATTACTTTTATTAATTCTTCTTAATTATTTAATTGATCTGTTCATTTAGTTATTAACTATTTATATGATTAATTTAATTAATTACAAACTTGTCAACCATTTTTGCATCATTTTTCGGTGGAGCCAGGGTATTTCGCCCCCTCGTTTGGATGGATCCAGTAACGTCGTATTAATGTAGTTCTTAATGGGGGTACGAATTCTTCTAAAATACTTAGTACAACTTAACTTACTATCTCCGGTTGTTCGAACCTAAATTAAGATTTATATAATTATTGGTAATAATTGGTAATAGTATTGGTAATTTTTCCTTTGCGTACAACTGACCTTTAGAATAGCTTCACACTTCATGCATGCATTATACAAAATCGTCATAACTTCGAGACTTTTCATGAAATCGTCATAGATAAGAAATTTTCGACTGTGTAATCTGGTTTATTTGAGAGTTCTGTTTGATCGCCAAAACCGCAATTGTTGTCGTTTACGTCAATATTCAAATCTTTATCAATTAAATCAGTTGAATCTGATAGGTATTGTTCAAAATCATAATCGTAATACTTATCGATTTCACTCAAAAAATCGTCTGAATAATGATTGTCCTGAGATAAAATTTACTTTACATCGAAATGTAAAACAAAAGGAGAAAAATGAGTCTAGCTGTGACTCACGTCCATCAGATGTCCAATGTAGCTAAAAAACAATAACGTAACTTTTCTGCAACTCTGAACTAAAAAATCTGTATTGTTTCGACGGAAGCTGGAGTCGTACAAGTATCGTTCATAGCAAGAAGTTTCAAAAAATTTCGTTATTAAAAGTAGCCGTTGTTTTCTGTCTTGAGAAAACATGAAATAGCTCAAAAGAGCGTCAAAGTATACTGTCACACTATCCTCTTGCCAATCGTGTATTACTGCAAGCCACAGCAGCATGATGTAGTCTTCAGTAAAGTCTTTCTATAAAAGATTTATACAAAACATTGTGAAGCAACAATAAAGTGTGTAAGTTGTTTAGGTGATAAAGAGCATTTCAAAAATGTTATAAATTAGCAGACCTTTTTAGAATAATATACTTTTTGATAATTGATAGTGATGGGATAATTATTTCCTAGTTTGAATGATGTGATATCAACTTTATCAAATATCGTAGCAGCTGGATTAAGATAAAAATTACACTAAGTGTATTTCAAGCATTCATTTTAAGAATTTTCGTGAAATAACTCACCTTGCTTAGCCAACCAAGACGTAATCCTCTTCTTTTCTGAATGTCTCGCTTTAGGAATGTCAATCAATCTCCATAAATACATGAATTTGTCTAAAGCTGCAATTGATAGAATTTGTTTAAGCTGAAGAACAATTCAACACGTATGTTCAACTTCTATTTTTATGTTAATGACTTCGCACCCTCATGTTTTATGCTTTCATTAAGAAACGACACCAGAGGCTCTCGATGATCATTCACGATTACATTCAAAAACTTCAGTGCGACACAAACTTTGGTGCAGAACCTCGATCTTATCCAATTGTTGAGAGAACTGAAACGGAAGCAGCTCAAAACAAATTACATCACCTTTCAAAATGCTTAAATGCCTGTCCGACTGATTTAGAGCTCAGGCGTTTTACTAACTGGAGATATGTTGTGTCCAGCACGCGATCAGATTTTGGTGACTTTAATGTCTAAATAGAGCAAGATATTGTCAAATTATAAAATCTAGTATTTGGTATTAAACTTACGATGTGGTTATAGATCTTTAAAAATGAAACAAAAGACTCGATATATAGACCTTTTATTTCTTGTATGCCTTCTCCTAGAAATTCAATTGAAATAATTTAAACAAAAATTTAATAATTTGAATAAAAATTGTAATTAATGTCTTACTCGATAAGTTACAAACATTCATGTCGTCGTATGGGTACAAGAGATCATCTATTTCAAAGAGATTTGGATCTGTCACCTGAGGCAAGCGACAACTGAAATATTCGAAACTTAAACCTTCAACTTATTAATACTGTCCAATTTAAATCGCTATTACAAATTTTTCTTAAAGCTGTGAAGCAATTATTTGATTCCATTAATATTTAGCAATAACAATAACAATAACAATAACAATAACAATAACAATAACAATAACAATAACAATAACAATAACAATAACAATAACAATAACAATAACAATAACAATAACAATAACAATAACAAAACAATAACAATAACAATAATAATAATAATAATAATAATAATAATAATAATAATAATAATAACAACAACAACAACAACAATAATAATAATAATAATAATAATAATAATAATAATAATAATAATAATAATAATAATAATAATAATAATAATAATAATAATAATAATAAATTTATTTTTAAAGCCCCATATGTCTTGAAGATGTAAATCTTCAGTTGGCGCTGGAAGAGCTCCAGAGATGGTTGGGTTCTTACGAAGTTGTCCGTTACAGTCGGGAGGAGAGGCATACGAGAATTATCTGTTACATTGTTAAAAAATTACTCAACCTTAAACTCTTTGAAATTTCTTTAAATCTGTTTAAACTCGCCTCGGAAATCTGACATGAAAATTTGAATGTTAATGAAATCCTTCGTAATAGGAAATTCGTCAGAACCTCTTTATTCCTTGTCAGTTCATGATCCAGTTCTTTCAAGGTTTTTTTTCAGTTGCAAATCTGAACGTGAATGTTTTGGTGAATACGAATTTCGAAATCTAATTATTACATTAATTATAATATTATTAGTTATTGCATTAAATAACACTTTACCGAATGTTTGAATTTCTAATCCTTGATCTGAACTAGACATAATAAAGTACTTTCTGCTGTTTAACGTCACTTTTAAGTCCTTGTTCTTGATTAGTTAACCGATTTCAAACTCATCAAAAAAGCTTTAATAAATTTAAACTTTCATGTTTCCTTACTTGATGTGTTAACATAGAAAACAGTGTGCACTTTTAAACATTGTTACTTTTTATTTAAAAATTTATATTTTAACAAGTCGATTGTAAACTGTCTAATTAAATACTCGACTGCTTCGATTGATGTCAACAGTAGAAAAAGTCAATATTTCTTTTTATAAACGGTGAATAAAGGGTATGAAATTTTGGTAAAACATGAATAACGACAAATCAATAAAGGCTTTCACAGAATTTCAGTGAAACGAATTTGCTAAGAGACGAAAAATCCTGAAAAAGAATAAAACATTAGAATATTAAGCGCTTACATACTTTACAAATAGAAAATTGTTAGTGACTAGTAATAAATCATTTTAATATAAAAAAATACGGAAATTCTTAATTTAAGATTTTTGAATTAAGCTTAATAAACATAGTTTTCATTTGAGCAATTCTACTTGGAAAGTGAAGACGGATCAGTTGGCATTATAGAGATTGTTAGAATTCTTCCAATTCTTACTACGAGGGAAAGTCTGATGTCGCAGTTGCAAGATCGAAATAAATATCTAGAATGATTTTGGTGCCTGAAATAACAGAAATTAATAAATCATTTAGGTGAATGTCCTAAAGTAATTTCAACAAAAAAATTCTGGTTCACGTATATGGATAAGCAACTCGAAACTTTTCTTATTAAACTTTAAAGTAGCATTTAGCACTAGTACATTCGGTACTCGCTGTGGTGCAAACAAAAGACACTTCGATTCTATCGGAACGTTCCACTGGAGGCCCTCACAAACCTTCTCCAGCCTTCTTCAGTCCCCTCCCGCAAAAGATACTAATTTAGTATCCAAGTTTGGACGCCCTGTGTTTGAACATTTGCTTGTCTAAGGCTGAGAAAAAAAATATAATAATTATTCGTGCCGGTTGACCTAATGGCTTGCGTTCCTAAGAGACCCTCCCCCCAATCAAGTTAGCATCCAAACTATACTGGAACAGGTCCACGGAACAGATTCTCCATTTCCATTGTCAACGCTAGTTTCAAAAAACTTTATTCCTAAAGGAAATCTACCCTAGTTTGAAGTGATCTTGAAGTTCCATTGAAAACTATGCCGCATAGCAAAATTAAAATTTATTTTCATTATCACTTACGAACGTTGCCCCACAGTTTCACTACTCCAAAGCCATTATTTAAAGCAAATTTTCCAATGCAATTTGTCGAGAAATTTAAAGTAATTTCAAGATGCGATTTTTTTTTAGAATTTTCACTGTTTTTGGAGCAAAAGGCTTTCATGCCAAACTTGGAAATAATGCTTCATAAGTATTTTAAAGATTATAGGAATATATAGATTACATATTTACATAGGAATTTCTTATTATAATAACATCTCGTAAAACATCGATCTATTCTGTTCTTTCCTGGTTAACTGCGTTTAAAGTTTTATTTTGCACGCCGACGCTCGTTGAGGGTTGGCCTTCTTTTAATAGAAATTCTTTCGAATATTGGAGGATATTGAACATTTGTAAAAGGTCTGTTTTGATTGAAATTGTTAAGCAATTCTAGTTTAGCACGACTTAAAGCAAATTTTATTGGAAATAAATCTTTGATAAGACATTAAATATAATAACTTAACTACATGCTGGAATAATTTTAAGGACTGGTTCACAAAACCTGGCTCGAAATGGGGAAAAAGGTTTCATTTTTAACTTTTTTGTTTTAATCTATTGGGTATTACACTTCACATTTTAATTAAATTAACATTTGAGCAAGTTTGGTGGGGCAAATAACACAACTGAAATGCATCAATGTGTGATGAAATTCATAAAATTGCTTCTAAAAAGATGTTAAACATTTTAAAATAGAAAAATAAACAAAAAAAGATCGAGAGGGCTGAAATTAAAGCACGAAGGCAAGAAGCAGAGGACGAAGCCAAACGCCTGGTGACATTGTGGAAGGAACATCCAGGTGCTGTATGTAATTTAATTTTAAAAATTAGATGATAATCAGTTATCAAATTTGGCTCATATTACGTAACATAATGTTACGCTAAGGGGACATCCATAAAATCCTCCGCAAGATGGGGGGGGAGAGGAGGTATTTCAAAGCGGCAAATTTTTACGGACGTCTTCTATGGATGACTCCAAAGCTGCGATGCGCTTTTGCATTGCCAGATACCTTATTTTGATTACAGAAAGAAGCATTGATCGTCAACACTACGATTTATAAGGGAAAGAAGTGGAGGTGTCGGGGTTGTGACAAAAATTGATACGACCTTTTGGCTGTTAAACGCACGAGAAAAGTTGCCCTGGTAAGGATCATAATAACTGCATATAAGATTTTTTTAATATAACGCAGAAAATGATTACGTAGGTATTGAAGATGGCGCTTTTTCAGACATGAGAGGTATTAAAGAGTTTGCATACAATTGCAACCGCTGTGGAAAAGCCACGGCGACAGAAGAGGACATGTTCACACACATTTACATGGAGCATTGGTGTGGTGTTTGCCCTCATACGCCAGGTTGCGGACATAATGAGGGTAATGCAAATTCTTAAAATATTTTTGTAAAAATCATTGCATTGCATTATCACGAGTATATAAAGAATATAAAAAAAATAATTCAACCACAGAGCAAAATGTAGGAGCAGGCAATGAATACGAAGAAAATGAAACTCAGAGTCAAGACAAACCTCACGAAGAGTCCAATTACGGACTTAAAAGAGACCGTACTAAGCAGGAACACTCGGCATTTTGGATTATTTTCATCAATTGATCGTATCTGTTCGGATGAGCCGAAATCGACAGAAACTGTCTTGGCATTGCATAAATCAGATGATAGCAGCCTTTCGGATGAGGCGAAATCAACAGAAATGAAAGTCCCCGGAGTAATTTTCGCTTTTTGCAGCAGGAAGGATCGAGGACAGACACATTAATTGAAATACGTTAATTCAATTTCTGATTTTGCCGTTGTAATGTTGAGCATTTTTTTGGCTTGGTAACCGAGCCATATGACCCAGAATTAAGTTGATTTTTATTTTTTTCAGTGTCAACGACATTGATACGAGAGATCGCTAATTTCTTGACTTTATTATTATCAACCCGGTTGGTTTCCGTCGAGAGTGGTTCAAGCATTTGATGTTTTCATTATAACCAACCACTTGCAGGTTTATTTGTTGTCTATGATGAATATCACTGATTTAAATTTAATTTAAAATGTTTTTTTTGCATCTGAAACGACATCTTAGATTACCTAAAGTAAGAGTACCTCCATAAAAGTAAGAGACAAAAATTGTAGATACATACATCGTTTTATTATTTCAAGTGTAACTGGCAAATTTATAAATGTGATTCGTAAATGTAGACCCAACTTCGCTCATCGACCTCTCAGGCAAATCAACCGTTAATTAATTATTAATTACTAACTTATAATAGCACTCAGTTCAGCTGAAGGTAAACATTTAAACTGATGCAATAAAATAAATCTCAAAGAATTAATGTGCTTCTTAAAACACCCTAAGTTTGCACAGAACGAAGATATGTTTTGATTGAAAATACATCTAAAATATAATTAGATTGAAACGTAATAAAACAATGAAACAAGTACATTATATCAAGAAAGCAGAAAATACTTTTCCACATTAGTCCTTTAATTTTATCCAATGTAGGTCAGCATGATGACCAAGCTGGTGATGGTGATAAACACAACTTGAGTTGATTCCAGGATGACACTTGAAACGGTGGCAGATTTGCCAGAGAGGTCAAAGCTGTTGCATTTGTCCGACGTACAACATTTTGCGCAGTACTGCAGAAGCAACATCGAAATGATGCAATTAAAACGCTGCACTCAATGCACTCAAAACCCAAAGTTAGAATTAAACCTTGTCTCCGTTATCCAAAGTGATGCACGATTCGGAAGTGAAACTGTCGTCGCATTTCCTAGCCAGGCATCCATTTGCCGTGACTACGGCTCCTGTGACGTTGTTGTAGGACTTCGTGACCTGTTCGTTCAAAAACAATTCTAATGCTAACCAGTTGTAAATCCATCATCACTTTTGCTGATTCCTTTGAAGCAGAGCAAATTGGACCAGCTCCTTATAGCAATATTACCTGAGCTTAAATGCATACTGGGGTTCAGTGCTAACCAGCTACTTAACCAAATGATTTGCAAGCAAAAATTGTCAACAAATGTGTTTAGAAAGAACATTCACCCAGCAGCTCGAGCCTGCAGAGATGGGGCAATATTGGATCCTACTCGAACTCGATTCACACTTTGAAGTTGAATTGCAGGCAAAGCAAGTAACTGGGAGAATTATAAAATGAAATTTATTATTTTTATAATCAACACATTATTATCATCTTGATTGTAATGAAAAATACTTTTAACAAAAAAAAAAATAATGGAGATAATGGTAACGAATATTATTAACATTAATTAAAAAACAAGTAAGTGAGCAACTAGTGACCGACTTCCACAAGAAGTTCCATCAGGAGCCAATGTCAATCCATTGCTGCATGACGAGCAGACGTTTGCATAATCGACGCATTTACCACAATTCGTCAGAGAGGAGCAAGCTGGAAAATATATGGAATATAATTACATCTCATAAATATGTCTTACTGCCATTTGTAAGTTTGGTTTCCATGTCGAAACTTCTACCTAAACAGGAACTGTTGTTTTCGCTGAGTCCGTATCCTGGCACGCAACTGAGACAGGTTGATTTTCCACCGACCACATCAGAACAGGTCACACAATTGGTGAAAGTCAGCTTCTGACAAGCTTTGAACAAAATATTGAAGATATGTTTTGTGAAACGCACATCATGCACGACTTTAATCACCAATCATCATCACCACCGTCATTAATATCATTTTCATTATCATCAGCATCGTCATCAGGAATTACCTTGGCAAGTTCCATCAGATGCCTTGGCATATCCTACTGGGCATGCATTGTCACTGCACACCACACTGGATCCATTACCACTAGTTGTGCAACTGCTGCACTTATTCGGACAGGCTTGAGACCAATGATAATTTCAACATGTTCAACTCAAGTATATGACAAATACGTCGCAAATTACGACGGTTATGACAAAAAAACCTCTAAAAAATCTACCCAAGCATGCTCCGCTATTTGGATCCATGACGGCGTTGTTGGCGCACTTAACGCACATGGTGGCGCCACTGGAAAATACGCAGTTGGAGCAGTAAAGAGGACACGCTCCACAAGTTCCGGTGTTGTAAACGTAGCCCGTCGAACACGACGTGCAGGACGTGCTTCCGTCTGCAGTCTCCTTGCATTGGACGCAATTCTTCTGACACGCTGTGAACATCCGACAACGGGTGGTTATGATTATTATTGTGATTGTTATGTTTAATGTTATTCTTAATATTATTAATATTATTGTTGTTGTGATTATAATTAGTAGATCAAATTAATTTAATGCCTTAATTCAGAATGACAACCATCTAAAACATGGCTTTTGTTATTAGCCTATGATTGCAGATGAATGATTCAGAATTTGAGAACTCATCACCGTAGTGTAGAATTTCACTGACCAATGCAGGTTCCATCAGACGTTTTCAAGCCGTAACCGACACTGCATGTCGAACAAACTGTTGAACTGCTGGTTGAATTGAAGCTGCACAAATCACAGTTGCTTGGGCAAGCTGTTACAAATACATTAATATCAGAACTATTGCAATAACAACACCAGCAGCAGCAACAGCAACAACAACAACAACTATAATGACAACAATAATACTCAGTTTATTTTTCAATTACATTTGAATGAAGATTTTCCAACCAACCGAGGCATGTAAAAGAGTTGCTGAGAGCAAATTTATCGGCACATTTCGAGTCGCACTTTCCCCCACCATTTGAATTGCATCCACTGGCACAATTGGAGCCACATTCTGAAGGTAGTAGTAGGCTGGTTAGTGCTAGGTTAGAATAATGTTTTAAAATAAAACTGCACATTAATATTTCAAGACTTGCTTGTTTTTACTCGTAAATCACATGTTCAGACAAAATGAAGTCGCGCCTTACCTACACACACTCCATTTGTCACTGCGAATCCAGACTTGCACTGCCCAGCATCACATTTTGAGGGACCAGCTGTATCACATCTGAGGCAGTTTGGAGCACAACCTTAAACACAAGATAACAAAGGATTCATGATTTTTAATCAATCACTTGCTCAATAATTTTAAACGTTTTCTGTTGAATTCTGTTGTAAGTTCATTTATGCACACAGACCTTCGCATGTCTTGAGAGAATTGAGAGTGAATGTGGAGGCACACTGATTGACATCGCACAATCCAGGGCCATTGAAAGAA